>JAVLUZ010000497.1:0-56606 GCA_036768485.1 Mermis nigrescens
TCGGGCGAATTTACGACGGATGGAATACTATAAATGTCAGATTCCATAAATTTACAAAATTCTATGGCCTTACTACTGAATGACTTTATTCATTTTAACTTGCCCGATTTGCGGTCATCGTGACGCGTCAACAAATTTGTCTGGCAAATCAAATGAATGGCTTAAAGAGTCGATGGAATGTACTAAAGTTGGTAATTTTGGTATGTATCATTATGCCTTCTAAGCAAATGGATACACTGTTGGATTGATTTGATTCAGTTATACGTCCTCACTCAAATCGGGTACTTTCGAGGCGAACTTAAATCGCTATACACATTTCGTTGTTTCGCTGATTATAATTAATGAATTCATGCACACTCTTTAAAATTGCGTAATTTTCCATTGTTCTCAACCATTCTTTATTTTTTTTATTTTCTCTATCCTTCCATGCATCTGTGAATTAGCTATTTTCTTTTTCTCTTCTCCACCTATCCTTATTCAGTCGATTTATCCATTCGAAAAAGAATCAGATAATTCTGCTCGTGTCCTGATGAGTTACATTATCAACAGGAACAACCGTTGCCTGTTCGTTGTTCTTCTTTCTATCACTGTGAAAAATGAGAAACTTGCAAAAAAGGAGAAAATTTTCAAGGTGCCAATATAAAGTTAAAATCTCGACATGCACGTGATTTTGAATGACAATTCTGAATTTTTTGTCCTTCAACTTAGCCTCATCTATGATTCATACTTTTCCAAGGTCGAGACTTCGGTGGGGGTGAAAATCCTAGCCATTTGGGACCACTAAATTTATAGAGTTCTAGCCTTTTTTGCATATCCCATATGAAAAATGGTTAAACACATCCATTTAATATCTTCATCATGTGGAAAACTGCATTTCTGTTACTTTTTGTCCAGTTCCGACTGGTTTCGTCACTTCTTTGTAAGAAACAGAGTAAAAGAATCCATCGAAAATTGCGACTTCTACGGATTACTTTTTTAATTTCATTCGAAGGCACTTTGTGGGTACGAAAAAATTTTAAACATCCTTGCCTTTGCTCTAGTTCCCAAAAATCACGCGAAGAAAATGTTTGATAGCTCAAAAATCGATTGTCGATTATTTGAGCCTTGGGCTCCTGAAGTAGAGGTAATACCCCCGTATTCCCCCCCGAGAATGTGTGCTCTGATCGTACTTTTTCATATCCTAATTTTTTGCTCCCTATCCTCCGATTTTGTTCTTTTTGCTTATTTTTCTTCGATCTTAGGTATGATTTATTTTGTTTACTTGTGTCGACGGCTCAGCCGACGAAGATTACGCCGGCATAGAAGTTGTAGAGTATCTGGAAAAATCGAATCTGCACTTTATTGGTCGCATCCAGCGACTTTTACTCCATTTCAAAGCGTCGCAGTACGTAATATGTCGCATAATATTAGCCGAATCATAACTCCGAATTATTTTTCGTCTCCAAGAGGACGATAAGCACACCGGACGGCGTCTCTCGAGATCGGGTGAAGCATGTAGAGCGACTTATGAGATTCCAAAAAACGGATGGATATTTATGGGCAGCAACCTGCACTCTGAAATTTTGGGAAGCATGGATTCAGACAAGTTTACTGCATGGAGATTCTGGGGGTCAGTTCTGATGAGATTTTAGAGAAATGTCTTTGATCCTGGAGACCAAAAAAGATGGGTACACATCAAAAACCCTTCGTTTTATTTCTCAGAACAATGCTCGTTCATTCTGGAACGAAATTGGAAAAGTTCGAAAAATTTTGAAAGATCAAGTAAACTGCGCAAACATTTGGCAGAAAAATGAGTATATGGCATAGGACGCCGAATATGTTGGCGCTTTTGGAGCTCAAAAAGTTGACTAAAAAGCTTAAAAAAACACTACGATATTTTTGAGAGTATCGATAGTTCTAGGGTCGTGCTGCCATTTTGCGATGGGCCAATAGCCATGATGGGTGAGTTCCAAAACCACATGAACCGTAGGACTGTACGTGTGAGTCTGGTCAGGTTATCTAAACTTTTGAAAGCCGGAAAATTGACGGCAGTGACCAAAGCAACGGCGGATTTTTCTACGATTCCTTGTCGAGGCTCCTTCCTATCAGGCATAAAAACATCGCGAGAAAACAATCAAAGTTTGAAAATTTTTATTTTGAATTCGATCGTCGAAGCTCGTTGGATTCTGATTGTGTAGCGCCAGAGCTCGAACCTAAGCTACATGTGTTTGGAAGTTGCCTTGTATTAGGGGAAATCCTGTAGACTGACGAAATTTAATACCACACAACGGTTGTTTTTGCCATTCACTTTTGAGCCAATTGGAATCGTGTTGTGCTAATGGTCCCCTGAACAGATATGCTCATGAGATATTTGGGGTTCAGACCCGGTGAATGGAAAAACGGGGAAGTTTCTGCGATAAAAATGGGGCCAATGAAGGGCCAAAAATCGATCAAAAGTAAAAATTTTTTTAAAAAGTGCTTCACATTCACAGAAAATGTGGTTTTACTTCTAGTTTAAGGAGCACTTAAACCCGTTTTTTCAGGTCCATTTGTGACCCAAAAACTCACTAGCTGGACCCTAGACCGGCTGGACTCCCAATTTCGTAAGCTGCTGATCTTTTTAGTAAAGCTTCGTTTTAAAAATGCAGATCGAAAAAGCTGCTGCTAATCTATCGTATCCGCTGTTTGTCAAGCATCACAACGGTAGCGGCGGCGTTGGCCTTTCCAAGCAAAAGCAAAGTTAGTGACTTAGGTTCTTTGATCGGTCGAAGTCAGAGACACAGTTAAGCAATGTTGGCGGCGCTTTGGTCGAGGAATTTGTTACTCGGTGCGTGGTGTCCATATGGAATTTCGGCCTCACTAGAGCGTATCGAGGATCTGGACGAGACATTCACGCAGAGGAGTTCGGGGAGGGGGTCTCGCTCATAGGTGGAGCGCACCAGTTCTGGGGTTGCAAGATTTTTTCAAAGGTCAAAAAGCTGGCGCTCAAAAATGGCGGTATCGGATAAAACACCAGTTTTCAATGTTTCTCATCGGGCACTATCCATTGGCATCAAAAAATTGCGAAAAATTGAATTCTGGGGGTATTATTTGCTTTCTGGTGCATACTTATCCTAAAGACCTTGCCACGCCCAGGTATGGTTGGAACCAAAGATATACAATATGGCCGTTCCGGGGCAGGGCGTAGCCAGGATTTTGATTCAATTAGCATGCGCACATAATTTTTTCAGACAACTTTTGCGCGGAACGTGAGTAAAGTTTTGTAAAAAGCCACTTTAATGTTAAATGCCGACGCTAAAATTTTTGCATAATCAGCCAAACTCTCGGTCTCCGAGTTCGCCATGAAACACTTGAAATCGATGGACTCCTCATATTATGCAAGATTGAGCTGACAATGCCTCTTTCGACCTCTGCTAAGTGTCGCAAAGCAGCAACGGGTCGCATCGCTGCTAGCAAGATATAGAAAAGATGTTACCAGCCGAACATTTTATTCTTACCGTTTTCAGGTCCATTTAGCGGCCTTCTTTATTAGCATAGGTGTAGTTTAGAAAACAGAAAATGCGCAGAAATACTAGAAAATTTGGTCGTTTACAATAGGATAATGTGCAGTGGTGGATCCAGGATTTTCCTAAGGGGGGGGCGTGCAAACTCTGGCTTGGCCGGAAGAATTAGCCGTTTTAACGCCGAAAAATCGCTAAAAAATCGCTTAAAAATCCTCAATTTTGCGCACTATTTTAGGAAGCAAAGAACAGGCAAACTGGTACGCAAATCATTCTTACTTTTGCTATTATGCGCATCAAACATGCGCGGTTTCATTCTCAACGAACTAATAGAGCGTTAAATCACGAAAGTGATGCAGTACTGCTGGGTTATTTTGGCCAATTCAAGCTTTTAGACTCGTGGATCATACAAGCAATAAGTATAATAATGACTCGGCGCGAACCGCCGTAGAATTTTGACGTTTTTGCCTTTTTGAACTCATTTTTATGGACACAATTATGAGCTACGCCTATGTCTGGGGGTCGGTTAGTGAGTCTTTACTTGGTATCCATCATTTTCTACCTTGGAGGGGTCTAACTCCATACATGTACAGCATGGGAATTCTCGTTGGAGTGGGCAGTTACGCTCAAAAATTTTTTTAAAAGAGCCTTTTTAGGGGCCAAAAACGATGGTTCCACGTCATGATCACTGTTTTTTTCACGTTTCAAACAATGCTCGATCTTTTTAGAAGCTTAGGAAACGTAAAAGAAATTTGAAAAATTGAGTAAATTCGAACAAAATATAGATCAAGAAATGTGCATACGGCGCGTAGCGGCAATAAAATGTGAGATTTTTAAGCCAAAAAAAGCTAAAAGCGCCTAAAAAGGACACCTTTTCAAAAACTTTGCACACTTTGCAAAAAATCAGATAATTTAAGGATATTAGATGCTCATTCTGAGGGGGGACGAAAACCACCAACCCCCCTCCCCCAAGAACGCACACGGTCCTTTGTTGATGACACGTGGGTGGGAGGGGCTTGGAGGGTATAGGACCCCCACCAGTGAGGAAAAATAAGTGCAAAGTGAAGACTGCAAAATGTTAATAAACGGAAAATTTTCTTCAAAGGTGCTCGAGATTGATCAGAAACTGCTTGTGACGTACGTTTCAGCCCTATTTTAGCGCTGATGCCGGTTTTTGGTCGGCTGATTTCGGTCTAAAGCCTCAATTTGAGACCCTTGCCCAGACGGGCCGAGCCCCCCTCCAGGTTGGCCATGCTCTGCATCTGTGGGTGAGACTGTTGGGAAGGTGGGACTGTTGGGACGGTGGGACTTTTGGGACGTTGGGACTGTGTTGAGATGGTAGAGATCTAGCTGGGAGGTGGCACTAGTTGGGAGGTTTGGGACTCTTCGGACTGGTGGGATTGGTCGAGATAGTGGCGAGACAGTTGGGGTTGGTGGGACTGTTGGGACCGTTGTGACTGTTGAGGTTTCACCCTCGCTAGACCGACAATCCCGCTTCACCCACTGTCCCACTAGACCCACCGCCCCACTAGAGCATACTTTCTCGGCCCACCGGGACCCACCAGGAATCCCACTGGGCCATCACTTCATGCACAATAAGATGTCCCACTAGACCCACCATTTGGCGACTGCCCCCAAAGATCCTGTAATTGTTTCGGGAAGGCCTACCCAGAAAAAGATGAGGTTACGTACTTACTTTTGCCCATAGCTTATATGCAAAGCAAAAATGCTTTGTAGAATATTCAAAAAAGCTTTGTATTTTTTTAATGCTGATTTTTATTTACTCAAAAACAAAAAAAAACAAAAAACAAAGAAAACATAAACAAGTGTTGTATCAAAAGATGTACCTGAGCATTGTGAATTATAGCGTACAAAAGAAGGATAAAATGTTTGATTCCCGTCTCGCTTGACCTACCGTCCCAAGCTAGGCCCACCGTCCCACTAAATCCACCAGGCGCAATAATGAGATGTCAGTCGCTTTTTTGCGACCGGTCCCTTGGCCCCACATGATACTCCGGAAGGCCTACCAGAAAAAACTTGAGGTTATAATATTGAAGCGCTGACGTTGTCGATTGCGTTAGCTTAACGAATAGCAATAATTATCATGTTTAAGCCGGCCAGAGGTTCGATTCTGGACTTCCTGGTTACCGGTTCTCATTGACGTGCTTACCAACTACACTGTCGAGTAAAAAATTTTCCACAGTTCGCATCGATTATGATCGAGCCAGAATAGATTGTTGCAAATTCTCAATGGAAAAAGTCGAAAATTAGATCAATGATCATTAAATCCGAATCAATTTTGAAAAAGCCGATAATGAAAGTGTTCAAGGGTGGTCACTGTTCCATCGCCTATGATTATTTCGAAATTTTGACTCTCATTTGTGCCATTATATGTAGTTTAGTTAACAATTGTCATTCCGCTAGACAAAGTCGAGTGTGCTGGTTTGAGAAGCTGATGAGTGATAACCACACCAAAGCGTGGGGGGTCTGGGGGTATGCACCCCCCCCCCCGAGAAACCAAAATGCCCCCCAGATATAAAAACCCCAGAATTCAATTTTTGAAAAAGTTTTTTCGTTTTTTCGCAATTTTTGTTGATGCCAATGGATAGCGCTTGATGAGAAACGTCGAAAAAATGGTGTTTTTACGCCATATCGCTTCATTTTTAAGGCCATTTTCTGACCTTTGAAAAATCTTTCGTAACCCCCAGAATTTTCTTACTGCCCACGTATGGCGATAACGAGTGTTTATGTTATTCAAAGATGAACTAATTTAGATTAACGTGAAATTAAGCGGTGAATCATCAAACAAGTTGCAGATTGATTTCTTACCGCCACAACAATGGCTCGACCTACTAATTGTCTTTTTGGAAAAAATCGTAAAAAGTATGCTTTTTAAAGACGTTTTCGCTCATTTTTAGTTCAAAGCCTGAAAATTTTCGGCAAGCCATCGTCGATACACTTCTTTCGACTATATTTTGTTTAATTTACTCGACTTTCTAAAAAATCTCGGAATTTCTTCTGTTTTTATGCTTTGTTAAACGATCGATCGCCCATAACGTCGATAAGCGTTTTTATGTAGTACCTGCCGTCTTTTTAGCTTAAAAAGGACTTTTAAAAATTTTTCTTTCCTGCAAACCCTCCCGAATTCCGCGTGATGGGCGGCCTCTAACATCAACTTTTCATCAAAATTTTGACTTTTTAAATTAAAGTTGAATGAGGCCTGGTTTTGCTCCCCTAAAATCTAACTAAACTCCGTTTTACGAATTTTCAGTCGCAAAGCTGAAATAATTTGCAAATATTCCAGTATCAGAAGCGATACTGCGATTGCCACATTGAATCGAATCTTGTAATCAATTACCGTCATTAGGTGTACTAATTTATTGCAATTAATAATGGAGCTTTCGAAGAGCCGTAAATTATATAAAATTTTTCCGAATTTTAGCTGAAAATGTATAAATTAGCCTCTTTAAGCGTTGTACTAATTGGACTCAATCGTGTTAGAAACTAAATATCATTGTCGATATCTTGAAAGAATCGAATTTGTGCTATAGTTTTATTTTATTTTTTCAACTATTATTCCGCTTATTTAAGCTTTTGTTCGTAATTCAGTTCCTTTCAGGTACGCAAGTATAATTTTAATAGTTTGTTCTTGTATTATACTATGGAATATTAGAAATATTGACATTTAGTTTATTTTTCATTGTAAATTGGAAACTTGTATTATAAATCTGTCAACGCGCAATATATTTGGCATCCCATTTTCCATTGAATTCTTTAGTATAAATTTTCGGATCTAGTATACAATTTACCCCCAGTGCGTTAGCAGATCCATATAGCTACAATAACCAAACTTTACAAGGAGATAGCTATAAGCCTATTGTGCGAATCTCGTCCAAATTGATTAACTTACGGTGTAAACTTACTGCTTTACACTCAAAGTTTACAACGTACTAACGGCATCTAAAAACTTGTAAACGATTCGGTGGGTTTCAAACAAAGCAGTTAGTTTTGTAACTCAATCAACATCCTACATTGAAAAAAGTAAGTTTAAAAAAGTAAGTTTAAAGTTTTTTTTAAAATTTCCTTAAAGCAGTAAGTTTACACGCGTAAGTTAATCAATTTTGCCAGATCAAGTACAATAGGCTTATAGCTATCTCCTTGTAAAGTTTGGTTACTGTAGCCTATATGGATCGGCAAAAGAACGCTGGGGTAAATCGTATACTAGATCCAAATTTTCTATTGTCGTTTTGTTTTTAGAGTTTACTTGTGCTTTTTTCTTTATTAGATTTGTAATAATCATTTTCAAATTGCAGCATTTCTTTTTCATTCTGTCCTTCATACTATTTCTTTAAAATTGAAAAATTTTCAAAATTGTTTTTATTTCGTCCGTTTATATACGTTTAGGCCGTGAATTCACGGTTTTAGTCGCCGAAAACGCTGACGACGCCCATCGTCCGATCACTTATCAACCATTCGAGTGCGTTTACTGGCGGTGCCGAGTTTTCAAAGATTTTGATCTTATAAATGATCGAGCTTGACTCAGTTCAAGCTGGCAGCCCTTGTGCAAGACGCACTAGCGCAGCTAGAAGCCTGGAGTTAAAAGATATCGCCAAAATTTTTATGGCCTGCGGCGGGAACAGCTTCGCCAGTAGTTCGATTTTTCAGATTTTTCCCCAATTGAATGCATTTGTCAACTAGCAGAAAAGACTGCTTCAGTAACTATGTAGATAGATTGAAAAACGTAATAAAATAACATAATAAAATTTAACATAATATAATATTTCAACAACAGCACTAATAACATCTTTAGTTTGTTCCAGGCACGTAGCCGTGGGGGATTGGGGACTATCCCCACCTGAAAATGCAAAGTAGTAGCGGTTCAATTTTCCTTAGGGGCGGTACCTTAACTTTTCAAAAACAGTCAAAAATCAGGTCTGAAAATTTGCCTTTCACGTGCGAAAAAGCGTTTTTCGGCGTTTTATTCAATTGTGTGCTGCGCTGGAAAAAATTAGAGGAATTATGATAGTGACGGCGCAAAAATCGTTGCGAATTACACATCCGTTCTTTATCCCGCTAGAAAATGTTTGGCCCATGGGGGTCGATCCGGATCTTCCGCCCTGTCCCCGGAGACAGTTCCGGTATCTTGAAGTCTTTGATTACATTCCACAAGAAGTTACTTGTAAGAAAAAAAGAAAATTCTCTGAAATGCATTTGAAAGATGGTAATGATTTTTAGCACGTTAAACTTATAAGTCTAAATTTTTCGGGCGCTTCGCGCCGATTTGAGTGTTTTTGCACAGTGTTATCTTCCGAACAGCCTAAATTTGAGTAAATTTTAATAAATATGTAGCTATGATTTTCGACGCTCCTTGCAGAATCGTTTATTTTTCGTTTGTTTTGTTTGTCGCAATGAATCGAGATCGAGTATAAAGCAATTTGAATAATTTTTAGGGGTTTGTGTTCGAATATAATAATTAGGATTTGTAGTGGCCATTCATTGTAGGACATACTCCGTACTGTTTGAATATTGTTGAAAATCAAATGTAATTTTTTAATTTTATGAATTTTTCCAGTATCACAGCTCGAGTAAGAAACGCCGAAAGTGTAGCCATTATTTTCGGCTCTCTATAAGTATTTGTTGAGATAGTTGACTTCTAAAAATTATAGTCCCCGTAATTCTGGTATGGAGCAGCTATGTGCATGCCTCGGTCTGTTCAAGTTGAGAGATGCTTATCTATGCATGTACCTGTATGTGTGTTCAATTAGAGGTTCTAGAGGTGTTTTTGAATTTGACTCCCAGATTTCCTGATTTTTTTAAAACCCTGAGATGAGCTAAAAACCTTGGAGGTATAAATTTTTCACGTCACGCCCCGAGCACCTTTTTTGACTATATTTACTGAATTTCGTCGCTTTTTCTAAAAAAACTTACGTCTGTATGTATCAGAAAGAAGGCCGTTTGGAAACGACGCTTATACATCGTTTCTAGTCAAAAAAGGCACTTAAAGAATACGCGTGAAAACGGCGTTTTTAGCCGTTCTCTCCGTTTTATTATATGTTCCTTGACAAATATTCCTTGTTTTCTTGGAATCAAAAATCTGGAAATAGCATTTGCTCTGCCTGCCATCAAGAAGTCTACGAAAAGACGAAGTTTCTCGCAAATTAATTCTCTCAAATGCTGGACCTATCGGGTAATCTTCATTGAAGTGATCCTGTTTCCCGTTTTCTTTACAAGAGTTCCGGTTTGAGAAATGAAACAGCTCAAGGTTTTTGGAGGGGCTTAGTCGGCTAGCTTTTTGTGGAAGAGTTGACTTCACCGTCGATTTTTGTCCAGATAATGGCAGAAAATAAACAAATGATCGAAAATACGCTTGTTTTTGTCAGAAATTTGGAAGAAAACTTTGCTCACTTGGAGGACAAAGAACGACCGGACTTTGGGCGGGAATCCAAACGTGTTTGGCGCTTGAGAATTTTGATCCCCACAATGCCTACTGAATCCGCAAAATGGATTACGTCGACCACCTGAGCGGGGATTTGCACACCTTAGAAGGCCGAATAAACTAACATAATTCAATTTTTGAAATTTTTTTGTTTTTTTGTTCGCTATTTTTTAATGCCAATGGATAGTGCCGATGAGAAACGTCGAAAAATGGTGATTTTTCGCCATATCACTATTTTTTAGACCATTTTTGACCTTTAAAATCATGCATCCTCCTCACTAGAATTTTAATGCTGCCCAACTAATGCTGTCGACTTCAGAATTGTCGATTCTTCGAAAACATCGTAGAAAGTACGCTTTTAAGCGGTTTTACTAACTTTTTAGCTTAAAAGTTTCAAATTTTCGGCCTTTCGCGCCATCTCATTTTATAACTATGTTTCGCTCGATTTGCTCCAATTTTTTCAAATTTCTTCGAACTTGTTTTTACGTCCTAGAAGGAATAAGATTGCCTGAGACAGAAGCAGTATTCCCTGACCAGCACCCATCATTTTTTAGAACAAAAAAACCTTTTCTAATCTTTTCGGCACTGACCCACCGAATCCATCGTGTGCTTGTATTGGATATCCCTATCCGCTATTTGTATGTACATGTATAATGCCAAAACAGGCTCAACTCCAATGTTACGAATCATAGCTTCGGCTGATATGAACATAAAACGTTAGAAGGCGCAGTATTAGATAGATATGTCTTTTTGCAATCTGTGCGAAAGAATTTTCGGCTGGTTGTTAGGGCTGACGTTTAAACTGTATCAGAGTATGATTCGTTTATTTCATACTCGATACAGTTTAAACGTCGAGAATGTATTAAGCTTCGTCATTTATTCGCTCCCTTTTTTGACGATAATTGAAGTTCTTACACTTATAGTCTGTTCAACGAAACTCTTGTGCATAAATCAGAATTCTTGAGTCGATGAAAATCGGTTAAAAAACCGGTTTAAACTGAGCATCAATCATGGAATCCAAAAAGTATATGAATTGATAAGCGTATGAAGTTTCAAGTACCTAATGCGAAATGTACCGCTCTCTAGATCTATGTATAAAAATTCGATTTCTGCACAAGATTCGTGGAAAAGATCATAGTAACGTATCTACTGTATGAATATAAATAACTATTGATTAATTTCTTAAGTGCAGATATGGTCAAAAAAGGATACTAGTGTCTCCAGTAATATGAAGCGTCAGAAATTCCGTTGTTTAAATATATCAAAGTGAGGTGTAAACAAACCGCCTTACCCCTCCCCCCGAACTGCTGACCGGACAAAGTTTTTTTGCGGATCAAACAAAGTCACGTTTGTTGATCTAATGCAGCTGGTCCTAAAATTTCCATGCCCATAATTTTCCGTTCACTATGATGTCACTTCGGGCGTAGCCTTTTCTATGGGCCATCCCGTACACGATACGTGGGCAGCAAGAAAATTTTCGGGGGTGTAGATTTTTTGAAGGTCAAAAAATTGCCTTAAAAATGGTAGTATGGCGATAAAAACACAATTTTTCAACGTTTCTCATCAAGCACTATCCCTTGGCATCAAAAAATTGCGAAAAAAACGAAAAAAATTTCGAAAATTGAATTCTGGGGGTTATTTTGATTTCTGGAGGGGACGGAATTTTGGCTTCTGGGGGTGCATCCCCCTCGAACCACCCACGCCCAGGTGTGCCCGTGGGCATATTACTATTCTCATGCTGCTCAAAAAAAATTTTCGTTCAGGTGCGACTATCGCATGTGCCACAAAACGGGGCAAATTTATTTTTTGGAAATCAATCCGCAGTGCGGCGTCGGCGGCTCATCGGAGGAATTTAATTCGGCCGATTATATTCTGGCCTGCGGTAAAGACGAGCGGCCGAATTTCGTGATGAATTTGATCAAAGGCGCCTTTTTCAAATGGCGAATGGATAAAAAAAATCGAATAATAACGAATTTTTTGGATTTTTCCGAAAAACGAGCCAAACTAAAAACGGACGTTCCGCGCAACTTCGTTCTAGCCGATTTGACCGAATTTCCGCACAATTTGGTCCGCAGGGCCGACGCCGACCAATGGCCCAAAATTAGGCGACGAATTTTGGCCGAAAAATCGGTAAAGATCAACGACGGTTTATTTTTAGAAATCAATAATCGAGACGGTCGCGCATTCGATCTGATGGCCTTCAAAAGAGGGTCACGAGCCCTGGCGAACGTTATCGTCGACAAGAACCTGCGTCTCGTAACCATACGGAACATCGATGCGGGCCAAACTTTGATTCTTGAGCATAATGAAACGATTGATATTTAGGCTAGTGGGCACACATACGTACACAGACGTTGGGGGTGTGTGAGTCCAGACTATACACGCACATGGAACAGGGGCTTATAGGGGATCTAGATTCACATGGGTGTACGGGGGGCTCGGGATACCTGCAGGTAAAGATCAAGAATGAAATTTTTTGACATGTTTTTTTGCGATTTTTTCACTTTTCCTTTTCCCCAAACCCCCTAGAATTAGATGGTATTGTACAGAACCGCTCAAGTAAATATCGCGCTTTGTGTTCTTCAACGGTTCGTTAACTATCTCTGCACACGGACAGCAACGAAAAAATAGGCAATGCCAATATAAGATAATGCATTTTGTCAAAAAATGTCAATGTATGGTTGCGGGTGATGCTCGTACATAGTCTCGCGAACAATTTGCGACAAAATTGCGATTATTTGTCAGCGATACTGTGCACTAATGAATTGAATAATTGGAAACTGTCTGGGCAAATAAAGTGAAATGAAAATCAAAAAAGATAAAAATCGAAAATTGTTGCAAAAATGCTTAAAATTGACCAGAAACAATGATTTAACGCATAATATATATGTATGAGATGTATATATATACCAGTTTTTGAGGTCAGTTTGGTTCGAGAAAGTTTTTGAATCTCAAACCCCCACGATCCGGCTTGACGCCCAGCTCAGATCGTCCATCTATGCTTCTATGGTCTGGACCACGCTGCTGATGAACAAAATTTTAACAAAATTGTGCCGCGATTTTTTGAGCCATATTATTGATGCTCAAGAAGGATCGAAAAAATTGCGCTTTTTCTTCTCCATCAACTTGTGGGCGATTTCATGACCTTAAATAATTTTTGTACCCTAGAATTTAGGTGGTGCTGCCCATGCGTATTTTCGGGCATTCGATGTTCCATTGTTGTTATACAAGCTAGGTAGATGTACTTAATCATTCCATGAAGATAAAGCGCGGCATACTCAGATGACAGTCTGTAGTGGAGTGGAAGCTGGTAACGTCCCGGGTGACCGACAGTCCCGGGTCATCGATAAATAGTATAAACTGTCAATAAAAAAATTCCCGAGTGATCGATAGTACCTAGTGGCCGACAGTCTCGGGTGGCCGACTGTACCGGGTGGCCGACAGTTCCGGGTGGCCGACTGTACCGAGTGGCCGACAGTCTCGAGTGGCCAACTGTGCCGGTAGGCTGGAAGTCCCGGATGGTCGACACTGTGCCGGGTGATCGATAGATGGCATGCAAATTCCCAAATGACCCGGTTGTACTATTATAGGTAGCGCGATAGCGCTACCTATAAAACTTGGCCATCCTTTTTCTTATATGTTTATCACAGTGAGTGCGAAATTCTCCCCTCACAGCAACAACGGCAGGACACCTTGGAGGTGCGCTTTTTTTTTAATCGATGGACAATTAAAAAATTCGATGACCGTATTTTTTTGTTTTTACACTCAATACCGAATTAGCAATGAGTGTGTAAAGTGTAAACCGAAAAATCAAATAACTTGCGGGGGGCCAATTTTTTAAATTTTGCTCCCGAGTTCTACATTACGGATCTGAACTTAAAATTTCTTTAAACTCAATAGCTGTTGCACAAAAATGTAAAGTATACTGGCTTTTACTCTTTGCGTTTTTTTCAGCTTATCTGACTTCGATTTTTGGTTTCTTGCACAGTCCAGTCCGATCGGATTTATGTAGAGGGTTACAATATCTCAAGGACATTTTTTTTCCGTTTTAAATGCAATAGTACTTGATATGTGATCATTTTAGCGTAAAGGTTTCAAGACGAGAAACAAAATTTATTCAGCTCCTCCGCTAAGTAGGCGGAACATGCTAATTATGCTTCAAACGTGCCCTGGCCTTAATGTTACAGATCCTAGTTCATTTTGTTTCTATATACCCAATATTGCGTTATTAGCACAAGTGTAAAGTTTACACAAAAAATTCAAATGATCAGCGGAGGGCCATTTTTTTTGAAACTGTTTCCCCTGATTAGTAGGCGACGAATCTGGTCTTAAAATTTCCTTACACTCATTAGTTCCTGCACAGGAGTGTAAAGTAGACGGTTTTTTACTGTTTTCAGGTGCAGCAGCACATCTAACTCAGCTTTACATTCTATGCAGTCTGATTAGTTTCAAAAGATAGACTGTTGTATAATCTAGGGGAGTGTTATTTTATTTTTTCGAATGCGTAATATTTTTAAATTTAGAGGCGGTTTATTGTAAAGAAGTCTGGGACAAAAAATATCTTTTTCCTGCCATATTCTCCACTTAGTAGACGGAACGTAGTAACTATCTTTAAAATGTGCCTCGTCCTAAGCGCTACACGTCAAAATTTATTTTGTTGCGTTATTAGTGTTGTTAATATTGCGTTATTAGTGCAGGTGTAAACTTTATGCTGCAAAAAATTTTTTCCGCCCTGATCGTCGTGGATGATGAATTAAAAAAATGTTATCCGTATGGGTCAGAATACCAAATCTGACCTTTAAACTTTTCTACAGCCAGTGTTTGTTGAGGTATGAAGAGGTGAACTTTTGAATTATACCTACACCTATTTTCTAATGCCGATAGATAACTCCGTATTGCATATTGTTTGATCAGATTTTTCTTCTTTCTGACTCGTCTTTGATAAATAATTATTTTTATTATCATAAATGCACTGTTCTTTAAACTTCAGTAGAATGATAAATATTTTTCAGACTAGTATCATCATGCTAAAATCTTCGCTGCGAGACTCAGTTAACGTGCATTGTGTTGATAGACAGGCACCTAATAATATGATCCTATATGTTGCCATCTTAAAAAACTTGCAGTGTAATAAGTATAGGATGTTGCTTGGAAAGTAGGGAAATGATTTCAGATTTTTATCTATTGTCCACAATACAGCGAAATTAAGGAGTGACTAAGTAATTAAATCCGCCGATATGTTGAGTTCGTGCAAGCGGCTGACATATTCGTTCTCGCACGTGGATTTAAAAATAATAACGGGTTCAGAACTTCTGAATATTGACTTTTTCATTTTTTCAATTCCTTTGGCAAAACCATGCACTTCATTTGATTTCATCATCTATTTAGGTTGAGCAATCCGCTGGCTTCTTCGCATTTATCGTTTTGTAAAACTCCAAATTTATGTTTACTATTTTGTTTTAGGGTCGGTATTTAATCATAAGTAGCGCGTTAAGTGCGTACCTATTATATAATATACTTGGGTACCCCAACACCCGTGCATTCCGCCTACAGCTATAACTGGACACATTCGGGAGCTGCGGTTTGTTTAGAAAAGAAAGACAATAAAAAAATTCTCTGCCTATCTTTTTTTGCTTTTCTTTACGCTCAAAAACTGACTGTGTAAAGAAGGTGTAAAGTTTCGGTGTAACGTTATAACATACAGCGAAATTTTGGTTTTTTTTTACCGGGCTTGTGGACAACTCAGTATTGACTCTTCAAAACAATTTAATGGCATAGAATTGTAGAGGAGGGGATTCTGTAGATGAAACTTTTTTTTTGTTTTTTTTTTAATTTCGCCTCGCCTCAGTTCTCGAATGGGAGTGTAAAGAGTGCTAAAATCTGGAGGGGTGAAAAGACACATTTCGGTCGAGTTTTCGACTTATTTTAGTGGTCTGCCAAGAACTCCGGTTATGAGTTCTAAGAAATTTTTTCCGAAAAGAAATGTACTACGGATGAAGGGCTATCTTGCGCTTACCCGCAAACTTTCCCACAATCAACACGCAGTCAGTACCAGGGGTTTAAACTTTACACTCTAGTGGATAAGTAAAAAGACAGATTTTGTCCGCGATTTTCTCCAAGCCAACTTTTTCAGTTATGAGTTGGGATGAATTAAATAAAATAGAAATAAAGTAACTTCTTAAGGCTACACGTCGAAGCGAGCCGCATTCAAAAAACGTAACATTGGGTCGTTTATGGGGGTGTGAAGATCGAAATCTGAGGTGTAAAATGGGAGAAAACAGGTTTTTTTCGAATTTGGATTGGTAAATCATATCAAATATTTTGCGGAACATAAGTTTGGCACATAGCAAACGTACTACAATCGTAGGGCCACAAACTGGCCCGAACCGAATTTATTTACACTCAATGGGGCGTTAGGCTCAGATTTTTAAAGTTTACAATGTGGTGGACAGTGGAAAATACGTGTTTGTCCATTTTTTTGTTCGCCACTTTCTCTGTTCAGAAGTCAGACGAGGTCGAATAGGATAAAAATAAAGTACTTTCTAAGGGGTACGCGTCACAACGAGTTGCGTTTGTTTACATCAATATTTAGCTTTTCTGGGAGATGTAAAGTCAAAAAAATGGGGGAATTAAACGTGTTTCTGTCTTGTTTTTTTCTACCAAGTTTTGGGTTGAGACTCTGGACATAATCTCAAGTCTAAAAATGAATCAAAAACCAAATGTGATAAGCCAGTTTGTTTGCACTCAACAGTGGTGTAAAGTGGTTTACATCTGATATTTATTTGTCCTCGGGCCATTGTGAAGACTTAACTTTTTCATAAATTTTGATCGTAATATCAGAGTAATTTCAGAATTACGAATCCGACTGAAATTTTCTTTATACGCTGTGGTTGTGTAAAGTTTACACTGCATATTAACTTTACTTCTAGAGCCTTGCAGAAGCTTGATTTTTTCTAAAGTCTAAAAATGTACCAGGAATCAAATGTGAGACGCCAGCTGAGCGCGTTTGCTTACACTCAACAGTGGTGTAAAGTAGTTTAGAACTGATGTTTATTTGTTCTCGGGTTATTGTAGAGACTCAAGTTTTCATAAATCTTAATCGTAATATCAGAGCAATATTAGAATTACGAATCCGATTAAAATCTTAGAATCTTCTTTGCCTCTGTGGTTGTGTAAAGTTTACACTGCATATTAACTTTAGTTCTAGAGCCTTACGGAAGCTTAATTTTTTTCAAAATGTTCTACGTAAAATCAGAATTTGGGATCTGACTTTCAGTTTTCTCAGTACCTAGTAGTTGTGTAAAGTTTGCACTATTCATTTGTTGTTAATAAGTAGTTTATACTACAAATTTATTTTACTTCCAAATCTGTGCGTTAGTGTTCCTTACACTTGATATTTGCGTAAAGTTTATGCTGAAAACTTTGATCTGTTTAAATAATGTAAGGTTGTCTTGTTTGAAAAGGATAATGCTGATGTTAGGAACAATATTGTTTTCCGCGTTCTTGGACTGCTGTCATTTTTGTGGCATGTTACTATATGTGTTTAATGGCTGATGTACTCAAATCATGCTAATTAAAAAGTATGGTACTAGCAAAGGAAAATGCTCCGATGGGACAAAAAGATGAATATACTGGGAATTGTGGATTATTGAGGATGTAAAAGGAGGGGACTAGGAAAAAGCTACTTAAAGTCGCAAAATCTGCTAAAATCACATTTTCTCTAAGCAACGCGAAAAATTGAAGTATATTCTGCGGCCAACAGATTAAAATAAATATTTAACCATAAAATGATTGAAAAAGCAGCACGTTAGCTATGCAGTAGCTATGGGAAATGATATTGAGTAAACTAACAGTCTTTCTAAGCCAATTGAATAAAATAGCAAAAATCGATGCATCCAGGACAATTGAAGAAACTGTTGGTTTAAAACAGTTGGGAACGCGTAAGTTGACTTGAAACAGACTAAATGTAGGTACACTAGCATGCCCGTAACGATTTTATGCACTAATCAATCGGCCCCTGCCTTGCTTGCTATAATGCTCATAACAAAATAAAACAACTTTAAATACAATAGCTCTTAGTTTTCTATCATTCAGGATACGAAACTAGTCAGCGTTGCTACTTGTCAGCAATTAGTAAACATTATAGATTTTAATTAAACACTCTCATCTAAAATTTTGAAAATTATTTAAAATAAAACACTTTTTTAGAGGCCGCAGAATATACATCGATTTTTGCGTTGCCTAGAGAAAGTGTGATTTTTAACAGATTTTACGACTTTAGATAGCTTTTTCCTAGTCCCATCCTTTTACATCCTTAATAATCCACAATTCCAAGTATATTCATCTTTTTTGTTCCATCGAGCATTTTTCTTTGCTAGTGAATATATGTACGTACGTATGTATGTATACACATACAATTTTTCAAATCGAAATACGTAATTTTTTCATTCTCTTAGAATAGCAATAAAGATTTCACTGGCATAAATGTGAATATAAACTTATTACATGTGGTACATATTGTATATAAAGTTATAAAACGTACATATTTAATATAAACTATCAAAACTAAAAAAATTTGTATCAAAGATTCATTTTTGTCCAGTCGTCATTGAGATCTTGAATTACTTATATTCCTGTGCGCGTTAAATTCGGCTCTACGGCGTAGTTAGACATGCGCAATGGAATGCATAAATAAAAAGTCATTTGCATGTTGAATCGGGCGGATCGTTGATTGGATTGTGACCCGCTTGACCCACCGTCCCGCTAGACCCACCGTCCCACTAGACCCACTTTTTCGTCCCGCTAGACCCACCGGAAGTCTGCCAGACCCACCACCACACCTGGGCGTGGGGGGGGGGTTTGGGGGGGGGTATGCACCCCCCCAGAAACCAAAATACCCCCCCCAGAAATCAAAATACCCCCAGAATTCAATTTTTGGAAATTTTTTTCGCTTTTTCGCAATTTTTTGATGCCAATGGATAGTGCTTGATGAGAAACGTCGAAAAATGGTGTTTTTATCACCATACCATCGTTTTTAAGGCCATTTTTTGACCTTCAAAAAAATCTTGCACCCCCCCAGAAATTTCTTGCTGCCCACGTATGCCCACCACGTGCATAATGAGGTGTCCCGCTAGACCCACCTTTTCGCGACCTTCCCGCTAGACCCACTGTCTCGGAAGACCCACTCGAAAAAATGAAGACATACATATTACACGTGAAATGAAAAATAGTTATCAAGACACTTAAGTGAATTCTGAAAAATTTTTTGTAATCATTAATTAAAAAGCAAGTTTGAGGTGTGCAATAGTCAATAACAAGCGGTCAGTTTGCTTTCATGAATGTGCAATTGTATATAATTACCATATCATTCGAAAAAAGTTTGGTTATTATCAGCTTCACAGAAACATAGCTGACTTCATATAACGAATTAAAACGAAATTAGCGCGACCGAAATCCATGGCTCGATTCGAAATCAAAATTTCTACATTGTATTTGAAGCGATGAAATAAAGTGAGCACATGGACATTAACGCTCCTTAGTCCCATTCTTAAAAATAGATTCGGATTTATTGACAATGACCTAATTAGCATTTTCGATTCTTTAGTGAAAATTTGCAACATCCGCTCGGCCCGATTATTGTTGAGCCGTCTTTATGAAATGCCTACATGCTTTTCATCATATTCATATGTGCATATCTGTACTGTTATCGAAATGCAGTGTCAACCACACCTGGGCGTGGGGGGTTTGGGGGTATGTAACCCCCAGAAACCAAGATACCCCCCAGAAATCAAAAATACCCCCCAGAATTCAATTTTTGAAAATTTTTTCACCATTACGATAATAAGCAAAAAATGCACTCTGAAATGTGTTTGACAAGAGTGTATTCCTTGACATGAAAAACAGGAATTCATTCTTAAAAAATTATCGGCCATGGCTGGTTACTCACCATTGCCACAACACATGCACGCACATATCTTCTTTGCATGTTATAATTTGTAATATACACAATTTCATGCAATGATATACAAAATTTATTCATTTAATAATTAAATTTAATTGATTAGGTTGTTAATTAAATGTAATTATTTTTTAATTAATTATTTATATATTTGACTAAACATATATACTTGAATGGATACACTTTGAAAGCATTTCTGTTTTTGCTTATAAGCGTACATAATTTTCTTCTCTGGTGGGTCTTCCGAGACAGTGGGTCTAGCGGGACGGTCGCAAAACGGTGGGTCTAGCGGGACACCTCATTAAGCACGTGGTGGGTCTAGCGAGACTTCCGGTGGGTCTAGCGGGACGAAAAAGTGGGTCTAGTGGGACGGTGGGTCTAGCGGGACGGTGGGTCAAGCGGGACGGTGGGTATAGCGAGACGGGACCGTTGATTGGGGTGCATTTCCGCCGCGTAGTTCATTTCCGCCGACTAGGTCACTTCCGCCGCATAGTACAGTTTGCCGCATATTACGGAATAATTGCTGTATGCGCTACGATTTGCCAAAGTGAGGGGCGGACCCAATATAAAATGGTCTTATTTCTTGTAAACTTCGCTGAGATAGTCCGTAAAAACTGCATTTTCCTACATTTTTCAACACAAGGTCATAAAATAGAACTTTTCAATATTTTTCTACTATATTGTACTGAAAGCCAGGAGGCTCAAATGATTAAAAACGTTAAAGAATAGGAGAACAACGTAATTTTTCAAATTAAAGAAAGTTAACGACGTATTTTTTCAAACTTGAATCTTCATCAACGTATTTTTTCAAAGAAAGATCAACGTAATTTTTCAAAAAAATGAGCCTCCTGGTTTGAAAAAAGCGTTAAACAACTTCCAGTATATTCGCTTTACTCAGCAGATAATCGTCGATAACGACGTAAAAATTCAAATATTCGTGTATCTTAACAGTAAAATTCTTGAAAAAGAAAAGTTAAAAATTTCAATATAGTGATCCTCTTGGTTTGAAATTTTGGGTCGTTATACTCAACTGTTTGAATTTTTACGTTAACCAAATGTATGAAAAAGAACATCGTCCTTTACAATGCATAACGTTTTTAATCATTTGAGCCCCGACAGTAACAACAATTCAAACAACATTAACGTAATTTTTCAAAACTCGTTGATTAACGTAATTTTTCAAAACTCGTTGATTAACGTAATTTTTCAAAACTCGTTGATTAACGTAATTTTTCAAAACTCGTTGATTAACGTAATTTTTCAAAGGACTTTGAAGCGAAAACACTGTTGTAGACACCAATATAACCTGCTTTCCGATTGTATTATATACTGTAGCTGCTCAAAAAAGCGCAATCAATGAAAACATCAGCGCTACACTTATGTAGATTTTGCAGCGCTGTATAGGGCACTACACAACACTAAACGGCATGCAGTGGGCTTAGGGATATGCTGATTTAGGGTAACGGTACCTTTGGTGAGACAGGGGTGACCCTGACTGGGGGGTGATCCAGTTATGCAACTAAAACTAAAATATCTTAGGAACCAGCGGACCGATTGAGTTGAAAAATTTGGGTATGGAACGGATAAGTACTAGCCACACGCGTATGGTACCTGTATATCTCTAGGATGATTGACTCTAGATGGGTGCATCCTGAGAGGGGTGACCCTGAATGAACTAAAAATCAAAATATTTTACGAAACCAGTGTTTGTACCAACTGAGCGGAAATTCCGGATTTAGAACGAATATTTTCTAGTCATACGGTAGGTAGAGAATCAATTAGGAGTCCCTTTGAGCCGAGCAGCTCCTTTTAATTCTGTTTGGCCGACCAGACCATGCCCCAGCACCGACCGATCGTGACATCTGGCCGACTAGAATCATTGAAGAAGCCATTTGTGCAGTGAAAACCTGATACAGTAATAAGACTTTTATCGAAAATGGATCGTTTGGAAAGGAATAGACTATAGTAGGAATCCTTTTAAGCCGACCAGATTTTCGAGATATTTATAGACTGACATCACCACATCGCCGACCGTCCCACCTGGCCGACTAGATCAAAATCTTTGTAACAGAAGATTTATGAGCAGTAGGAATCCCTCTAAGCAGACCAGATTTTCGAAATTTTTTGAGAATGACATCGCCGCATCGCTGACCGTCCCGCCTGGCCGACTAGACCCAATGTTATATAACAGAAAGCCTATAACTGGTATAGTCCACTTTTAGCCAACCAGATTTTTGAAATTTTGTTTGACCGACCATACTACATCACCGACCGTCCCATCTGGCGACTAGATTGAAATTTTCCTAATAAAAAATTAATGAGCAGCGGGAACCCTCTAAGCCGACCAGATTTCTTAAATTTTGTTTGATGGAGTTTACCTCATCACCGATCGTCCCACCTGGCCGACTAGATCCAAAATCCTTGTAACAGAAGATTTATGAGTAGTAGGAATCCCTCTACGCAGACCAGATTTTCGAAATTTTTTGAGAATGACTTCGCCGCATTTCCGACCGTCCCGCCTGGCCGACTAGACCCAATGTCATATAACAGAAAGCCTATAACTTGTATAGTCCCCTTTAGCCAACCAGATTTTTGAAATTTTGTTTGACCGACCATACCACATCACCGACCGTCCCATCTGGCCGACTAGATTGAAATTTTCCTAATAAAAAATTAATGAGCAGCGGGAAACCCTCTAAGCCGACCAGATTTCTTAAATTTTGTTTGATGGAGCTTACCTCATTACCAATCGTCCCACCTGGCCGACTAGATCCAAATCTTTGTAACATAAGATTTATGAGCAGTAGGAATCCTTCCATGCAGACCAGATTTTCGAAATTTTTTGAGAATGACATCGCCGCATTTCCGACCGTCCCGCCTGGCCGACTAGACCCTATGTTATATAACAGAAAGCCTATAACTGGTATAGTCCCCTTTTAGCCAACCATCTTTTTGAAATTTTGTTTGACCGACCATACTACATCACCGACCGTCCCGTCTGGCCTACTAGATTGAAATTTTTCCTAATAAAAAATTAATGAGCAGCGGGAAACCCTCTAAGCCGACCAGATTTCTTAAATTTTGTTTGATGGAGTTTACCTCATCAACCGATCGTCCCACCTGGCCGACTAGATCCAAATCTTTGTAACATAAAATTTATGAGCAGTAGTAATCCCTCTAAGCAGACCAGATTTTCTAAATTTTTTAGAATGTCATCGCGGCATCGCCGACCGTCCCGCCTGGCCGACTAGACCCAATTTTTTATAATGGAAAGCCTATAACTGGTATAGTCCAATTTTAGACAGCCAGATTTCTGAAATCTTTTTCGATGAAGTTTACCACATCACCGACCATCCCACCTGACCGACTAGAACCAATTTTATATAAAAGAAAGCCTTTAACTGGTATAGTCCCCTTTTAGCCAACCAGATTTTTGGAATTTTGTTTAACCGACCATACCACATCACTGACCGTCCCATCTGGTCGACTAAATTCAAATGTTTGCAACAGAAAACACATAAGCAGTGGAAATACCTTTAAGCCGACCAGATTTTTTAATTTTTGTTTGACCGGCCATGCCAAATATCATATTTTTAAATTTGTTTTTGAACCGACAACACCACATCACTGATCGTACCATCTGTCCGACTAGACCTAAATTTTTATAAGAGAGCCTCTTTAAGCCGATCAGATTCTTAAAAGTTTTTCTTCAAAGGTCGACTTTTAAGTGATTGGCAATGTTTTTATAAATAATAATGGAATTTTGTGCTCACAAGTCTTCAGATATATTTCTGAATTTTGACATTAAGATTTGGCATGCAATTTTATGTACCCATGTTTAAAGCACAAAGCAGATACATCCAAAATAGTTTTTATTTTTTAAGACTAATTTCATCGCAAGTTCTACAGGCTGGATGACTTGTGTCACTCTAATGCATCCGGATCAAGCACCATACACTGTCGAGATGTAGACAAAATCATGATGTTTATAATACATTGACTTCACCTTAATCGCCGTCACTGATATGATGATACTTTAATTTTTTAAAATTTTTCAGCCATTGATTTGTGTATGAGTTTGCACATTCCACTAAAATTTCGAGTTGGGCCCGGTGATAGTTTGCAACCAGCACTCGAAAAAAGTAAAAAATTTTTTCGAAAAAAAGTTTAAAAATTATACATTATTGATGCAGCTTAAGAATAAATATCAAACTGATGTTTTGAATCAACATGCGTGCTTGTAGCGTATGAGGCGCTCTACCAAATGAAAAAAACATTGATAAAAATCTGTATAGTGGTTGTGGAATTATTCGATAAATAGTGTAAGTCATCGGACTTTGCGAAATTTGTGAATTTTTCAAACTTTGAGGTCGATGTTCTCAACGAAAAATCAATTTCGTGTTAAACGGTTTACAATTTCGAACTCAGCGTATAAAACTGTACTATATATGTATGTTAATATGATGTAGGGTTAGATTTTGATTTTACCAGCTAAAAACAGCGGTGGGGCGATCCTTACAGAAATTGAGTCTTTAGAATCGGACATTTCCATTCAGATGGAGACCTTCTAGGAGTGCCTACCCCCAAATTTTGCATTAGCTCTCTGGTATCCCCTAGCCCGTGGCCACGACACCTGGTGAATGTTATTGTCGATGAAAACTCTATGTATTGTAACAATCAAGGATGTCAACGTGGGCCAATGATGAGAATAAAATGATTCTAGCTTTATGAATATATGTACATAATATGTACATTGAGACATACGCAGATGCGGGGATACACTTGGGCGCAGGGTGCTGAATCTCTAGAATATGATGTACCTCCCGAAAAATCGATCGACCCCTATAATGGTTGAATTTTTGGTGCTATTTTTGGCAATTTTCTCCATCGGACCCACTTGAATTCTGTTGCTGTACATGTATGATCCCACCTCAGTCTGATATATGTATATTCTGCTAACCCCGAATTTTATGAAACAATTTTGCGTTTTTGGGCTATGTTTTACCCCTTTCTTTCCATTACTTTGATTTTGAGTGGCGGTTTGTGAACCCATTTTCTTGAGGCGGAATGACCTCCGTACATAAGCATTTAATTTTCAAAAACTTCTTGAAAACGTATGCTGCTTTATCCGGCCGCCGAATTTCCATTTTTGCATTTCACTATTTCGTTGTGTTTTCCAAAATTTTTATCATACCTCATTCACCAGAGAGGGAGTATGCAACGACAGATAAATCGTTTATTAGACATTATGACCTATGCATGTGTTATTTTTTTAGCTAAGAATGCACATACTCTTGAATGAATTTTAGAGATGGCTAGTGGTCTAGCCGCACACATCATCCCCATCCTAAATGTCTGCTTGAGCAGTTTTAGAAAATTGTTGTACAGGGTGTAACGAAACTTCGTGTAAGGGGGATACGGAAAAATGTATAGTTTCTGTGCAAAACGGTTTACACTAGCTAAGAGAGCATCCATTTTTGTACGGGAAAAGTTGTGCTGTTCACTTCCTAGTCATGGAAATGCAACTGTTCACCTCCTTTACGAGAACAACTTGATTCGGTGCTTAGTGACATGGAATAGGGAACAATTTTCAGAAAATTTGTTATCATCAATGTCTTCGCAATTCGCTTCTGTCCGCACTGCCAGTGACGGCCACATCTCGTTTATCCCTCCGTTTACCGTGTCCTATGCCGGAGGCATAATGAATAACTTTCGTGGCATTTTTCTGTTCTACCTTATCCGTGTATTTAATACTTTGTCTAGCCTCGTTTTGGCTTCAGTTACATCAATTTTAATGGTTTAGCTCGAAGAGGAGTTATAAAGTAGTAACAAATAGGCATTTTTGTCCTATTTACAGTGATATCACAAAAACTCGAGATGGGAAAAATAAGTTTCTAATAAGAAAATTTAGTAGTTTATTCCTTTTCAGCTATTTAAATGCATCCCCTGGATGTGTTTAACACAACAGAAATTTACTTTTTCTTGTTTTTGCACAATGTCAAACAGGTGCCTATTCTAATGCGTTGTGATAGTTTTTTCATTATACCTCTTTCAAAAATAATTTTCACAGAAAATAACATATATATTCAGAAAGAGCGTAAAAAATCGCAAAAAATGAAAGGAATAGCTGTCAGAGAATGTTAAGAAGGCACAGTTTAATATGCACTAGGAGTTTATGCCATGATGGTGCACTCCGACGCTGCAAAAACATGATGGTAAACGAAGACTTAAGCTCTACTTTCTTGTTCAGAATTGAATTCTCTTTCTGGTGACGTGTTCTATTTTCAACTGATTCGTCAATTGCACAATTCTAATATTTCGAACTTTACCGCCGCTTCCCCGAGTGGTCAGCGGTACTATTACTGTAACTGCGAGAGTTACACGGGGCGAACTTGTTTTAGCAGTTCGCATAGGCCATGCCGAAAACAGCTTGATACTGTATCGGTTGTCATAGCCAAATACGAGTAGTCATTGCGCGATGGTGTACTCGTGGCTATGCCTTCAGTTCTCAAATAAATCCCTAATTTTTATTACAAAATTCTAATTAGATACTTGTCCGGTAAATCAGAGTTACGTATATGCTAACATCAGTAATTTACTTTGATAAGAGTTATTGAACGTTCGATTTCATTGCATTATTATGATCATTTTAGTAAAAGGCGTATATTGTATTATTTTACGTTCGTGTTCCATATTAGTATTTACATAACCTATAATATCATTCAGTTCTATTTTTTGTGAGCGTCGATGGACGCTAATTGAGACATGTAAATTTGGCATTTATGAATTGGTCGATGTTAGTGAGTTTGTTGTATTATATGGCAGTGTATGATTTTTTCGTAAATATATTGGTCGGCTTTACTTCGTCGAAGACTTCTATTATTAGTGGAATGGAATGGTGAATACCTTATGATTATTTATTTCGCGTAAAATTATATATTCTTTTCTCACCCAAAATTGGTCAAAAATATTATTTAATTATTTCTGATGACTGATCAGCTTAGAGCTCGTTGGTGTTGTTTTCAAATTTCATTGTGCTACCTACATTAGGAACCAACAACATTTCAAGATAAGTGTAAACTAAGAAAATAAGTTAATTTATCAACTTGAGCTGGGGTGAGATAGGTCAACTGACCTCGCGGCATTCCGGGATTTAGGTAGGTACGAGTGTTAGGAATTAGGGCGTAGCTGCTGAAACTCCCGACTAAAAGCGGTCAGCAATATTAGGACTGAGGGAGTTGAAGCCGTAGGTCTACAAGCAGGGCCGTGCCAAGGATTTTGCGGCCCGGTGCGAAGTAGATTTTTGCGGCCCAATTTTTTAAAATTAGTAGGTATATACATCTATACAGTCCTAAACGTCTATGCAGTCATTTTCACGTGAAATAAGTCTTAAATGGAAAATTCTATTGGTGTTGCACATCTCATATTGCAGAAAAAGTTTTTTTCTTGCATCACGAATCAGGATACATAAAGAAGAGCATAGGCGAGGCAACGAAATTTTCTATGTGTATTACGTCCAACTGAATTCACACATTACTGAACGATACTGTGGCTACGTATACAAGTATACAAAAAAATTTTAAAAACGAACAAATAACATATTCACAACAATATTTTTCGAGCTTTTGGGCTGCAAATTCAGATATAACTTCTGAAAAGTCAATATTGGAAGACAAATCGTTTTCAATTGAAATAATGGCCAATGAATTTAGACGATCATCTGACATTGTTGACCTCAAATACGTCTTGATTAGTTTCAATTTAGAAAAAGATCTTTCGGCAGTGGCAACAGTTACCGGAATAGTCAACATGATTCGCAAAGCAATGGACAAATTAGGTACCACTTCCAGTAACCTATTTTTAAGAATATACTCCAAAACGTCCAATGACGATAAGTTTCCTATGGACGCCGTTTTGGAAAGCATCGTAATTTCAGTAAAGAGTTCTAAGCCATTAATGTCGCTCAAAAAGTTAGCTAATTTCAAGCATGATGCTTTCAAGGTGTCGTCATTTTCAAATTCTAACGAATTAAATAAAAAGCCGAATATTTCTTTGAAATTATTCATTTGATCAAAACGTTCCTGAATAGACATTAATGCTTGATCGAGAAGCACATTGAAAAATTTACGCGAAAATTGTGTTCTGGATCAGAAATTTGCTCATCCTCAGCTTCATAATCGAATTGTTTTTTAACTTTTTTGCGACGTTTAGATACTGATTCCGGAAATTTTATTAAATTTTCGTCAATTTCCAATTCCATAGCTAATTTTCTAGCCGCATCTTTGGCCAATGAAAACCCATTTTTCTTGTAATCTTTTAAAAATGCTATCGTATTTTCAATTTGTTCCAATGCAATATTAATTACCATTGATTTGTTTTGCATCATTTTGCTTACGAAATTGAACTGCGTCAACATTTCGAACCACACACAAAGTGATACTAAAAATTTATAATCCTTCAGTTCTTTAGCCAAAGAAGATGCCTCACTTCTACATTTTGGTTCATTGGAGGTTTCGGCAACTTCAATTAACGCATCATAAATGTCGCCAATTTGGAAACAAATAGCACGGACGCTATCGATTCTGCATTCCCAACGCGTTTCGCTTAGGGGCTTAACACTTAATTGAGTAACGTGTTTTTTGAAAATTGCCCATCGATGGGTAGAAGCCGAAAATAAAACATAGATTTGCTGTAAAATTCCAAAGAAAGAAATTGCGACTGATGATGAATGTGCCATGTCACCCAGAACTAAATTCCAGCTATGGCAGCCACAAGGAACGAATAAAGCTTTTGGGTTCACTTCTAAAATTCTAGCTTGAACGCCTTTGTTTCGATCCACGCATATTAGCTCCATTATCGTAACCCTGACCACGACAGTCACCAATAGAAAGTCCAAGACCTGACAACTTTTCGAGCAAAGAGTCACAAAGACCAGCACCTGTGCTGTCATCAATGGGAATAAAGCCGATAAATCTTTCGTTTATGATAACACTTCCATCCGAATTCAGGTCAACGTAATGCAAGATCATGGTCATTTGCTCTTGGTGGCTAATATCAGGTGTACAGTCCAAAATAACAGAATAATATTTAGCTTTTTTTAGACTATTGCAAATAGATTTTATAATATTTTGTCCGATTAAATCAATAAATTGATTCTGTATTCTATTTCCCAAATACGTGTTGTGAATTTCTGAATCAGTAATCCTTCGAACGTATTCTGATAAGACTGGGTCGAAATTGGAGATCAGTTCAACTAATCCAAGAAAATTTCCATTATGAGAACTGAATAGCTTATCAACTGAACCACGAAATGCCAAATTTCTTTGAGCCAAGAAACGCACAATGCAAAGAAGTCGCTCTAAAACTTTATGCCAATGCTTCTTTTCGAATTCAATCAATTTGTCATGAGCAGCATCGATCGTTTGACTACGTTGAAGCCGATTTTCTCAATCAATCCAAGAACTATGACAACTTTTGTGTGCTGCGGAAGATTCATGCTCAGAAAGTTTGCCGATTATCTTTTGCCAGTTGTCATATCCTTTAGAATTACTAAGCCTAGTTTCTTCGCCAACGTGAAATAATTTGCAACAAAAGCAGAAAATCGAATTTGTCGATTTGGAATAAACCAACCAACGGCGATCGATAACTTCCCATTTGACATTTTACGCTCGTAATATTTTGTTGAAAAATGTCGTTTTTGCTCATCTAATGGAAATTCGAAATCCGTGACACGAAATGGACCCTTTTCAACCATAAAATTTTTCGTTTGAGTATTTAAAATTTGCGGCCATTTGGCAATATCAGTAAAATCGGGAACGACCTCAGAATCAGAGCGGCTGATGATGACATTATTAGTTATGTTCACTAAATTGTCAGCTATAACAACGTTACTCAAATTCTGTTGTGACGAAGTGGAGCCCAGTGTCTCTGGAGTTTCCACTGTCTGACTATCAATACTATCCGAAATTGACACGTCCTGAGAACTTAAATTCGGCTCTTTCTCAGTGTTTGAAGAAGGTCGAAAATGCTTAAGCAGAGCACCTTGCATCGATTGAGATGTCTTTTCTTCCTGAGCTTTACGCTTTCGTTTAGCTGCTCCTGACTCGTTTCTGGTTCCTACGCCAATTTTCGGCATTTTTCAAAAAATATATACAAATGCTGGTGGCTGCTTAATGAGAAATGAATCATGTATGAATTAACAACGTAAATGTGGAAATAACGCATTATGCAGCTACTATGTGACAGTCTCATTATTTGCACTCATGCGGTAATTAGCAAAAATAAACGAGTGTTAATGCAACAAAAAAGTTCTTTAGATTTTGAGAAGTTGAAAAAGTTTTAGAAAGTAGAATAGGAAAATAGAAGTAACATAATTTTAAAACTTGAAATAGTCAAAATACTGTCATGATAAGTGCGTTTATGTAATGAAAAATGAACAACGTTTAGCAATCATTCAACTCGTTAAGAATTTACCATGTTTCAGAATTCAGATGCCAAAATTGTTTGATTTTAAAAGCAAAAGAATAAGACTATGTATGTTGCGAAGAATCAATATGTATGTTATTCAAAAGATAACAACATGACCTTTCATAAGCTGGAGCTCGATTCGATATCGCTTAAGGGGACAAAAGTTACAAGCGTTTGTACATTAGAGATACGTTTTGAAGATAAACGTGTGAACTTCCATCATATAAAACACAATTTAAAATCAATTCATAGCAAAAAAGTTATGCGTGAAAAACTTTTCAAAATCACAAGTAAGGCAAAATGGAAGGCCGCAAAGATTAGTAAAAAACAGCAGTAATCTACATACAATACAACGTGAAGCTGGCAGTAGTAAGGGTGGCCCAACCAGCTCTACAATGGTTAAGCATAGCACATGCTTAAGCATAGAGCACTCCATTTGGACCACTCACGCTCTTAGTACACGTGCACTCAGCTGCTTGAATCGGCGAATTTTCGGCCATACTACTACACTTTAAAGCCACGAAACTATGAGCGCGAATTGTTGAGCTCGAACCTACTATTTTTGCACTGGTCGGTGACCCAGGACGAAGTCATAACTTCCTTGCTTTGGCCCGAATCGCCAAACTTTTAATGCACAGTCGGTTATCCAGGACGGGCGGAACTAATTAATTTTAATTCACATAACTAGTGAGCAGGGTCCCCGCTCACGGCCAATTATAATTTTAGTTCAGATCATCAGCTCACTGCACATCCAAGCATTGACCCGTAAGCACCGAATTCGGACATTCTATTTTAAGCACAGCGTGAAGCACCGAATTTCGGACATTCTATTTTAAGCACAGCGTGAATCGCCGAATTTCGGACGTTCTATTTTAAGCATAGCGTGAAGCGCCCAACTATTCACAGTTGGTTATCCAGGACGGGCGGAACCAATTAATTTTAATTCACATAAATAGTGAGCAGGGTCCCCATGCTACTGTTCTAATTTTAGTTCATATCATCAACTCACTGCACGTTGACTCGAAGATGATGAGTCATCATAGGTTCTATTTTTGCATGTTTTTCGAACTTCGAAACATGTAAGTGCATGCATAATAAATCATCATCAAAAGCAAAGCGTTAAATTTGGACGTCAGGCTATACAACGATAATACTAACACCTAAATTAATCAAAATCAGAAAAAACGAGCCAAATAAAAATTTACAGAATTGCAGACAGCACGATATATAGCACGTGCTCAATACAAATTTATACACCACAACGCATTAGTACGACGCACAAAACATAATAAAACGGGCTAAAGGCTTAAGCATAGAAACTCTGCCCTTGTAGGCACTGAAGCACCAAATTTCGGGTAAAAATTCTTTAGAGTAGTGTACTGATTATATTCTGAGCATTTTTATCCGATTTGAATAGTCTAGCAGAGCACTGCTAGACTCTTCAACAGATGTGACAACTACATTATTGTATTCCTCGTTTCATCTGCTCATCCTCAAATAGATCGGCATTTTTGCGAATCAATTTTTAAACATGTATTTCGACTGCCCAAGCTGTCTCATCAGCTTCCTTCCAAATTTTATCATGTAATCGGCAAAAACTATTAGCGTTTTCTAGTTCTTCCCTTAATTCGCTTTCATTTAGAGCATCTAGGAGTGAGTCATAAAGATCATAGACGGATTTATCAATACAAAACCGCTGTAAAATGGTCTATTTGGAGGTCTTGTATACTGTTCGGAAAATCTCGAGTCTGACGCACAGTTTTACAAAAGCGCCAAAACGGGTTAGTCAACCAGTTTCGATACAGTCTCATTTGAGCTGCTTTCAGACACTATCTGAAGAATCCTCATGTTACTGCCTTCACTACTATCGTCATCCGTCATTTGTTCAGACTCTGATGTATCATTCTCATATCTGATATCCCATGCATGAGGTATTTGTGTCTTTAAAGTAAAATTATTAAGTAATTGCTTACCGCAGATTTCACAGATTTTATTCATTTTGGCAACTATTCAAGATGTGGCATTCCTTATATAAACTTTATTGCACATGTGATTCGCGTTTACATCACATTCTTGACGTATAAGCTCACATTCTTCACAATATTGGTCACTACCGTCACTTCATTCAATTCTATAGCCTAGCATGCGTTTTCTTCATACAGAACGGTAAGCCTGGTTCTGAAGTGAAAATTATCGTTGATAAAGTGCTCCGATTTTTGACAATATCTCCAAGAATCTCAATTTTTGTCGGTAATATCGTCAATAATAATACAACCTCACACAGAAAGGTGGTTTGCTGGTCAGTTGTTAGCTGATGCAACTACAAATAGGTGATTTTTATGAAGCGCGCGCATAAGATATGCCCAATTGAGATTTTCAGAGGAATGTGGCGATGTGATGGTTTTTGTGCAGAATGTGAGGATTTGTGCACCTCGACATTTTGCAGAAAATCTCACATTCCTAATTGTGCACCTCACATTCTGCACAAAAGCATCACATTGTCACATTCCTCTGAAAATTGGGCGCGTTTGCTTTTAACTTATCAGTCGCCAAGGGCGAGAAGGTATGAACCTCCTGGTACACATTTTCAGCGGAATGTGGCGATGTGATGTTTTTTGTGCAGAATGTGAGGTGCACAATTTGGAATGTGAGATTTTTCTGCAAAATGTGAGGTGCACAAAATCCTCACATGCTGCACAAAAAGCATCACATCGCCACATTCCGCTGAAAATGTGTACCAGGAGGTTCATACCTTCTCGCCCTTGGCGGCTGATAAGTTAAAGCAAACGCGCCCAATTTTCAGAGGAATGTGACAATGTGATGCTTTTTGTGCAGAATGTGAGGTGCACAATTTGGAATGTGAGATTTTTCTGCAAAATGTGAGGTGCACAAAATCCTCACATTCTGCACAAAACCATCACATCGCCACATTCCTCTGAAAATCTCAATTGGGCATATCTTATGCGCGTTTCATAAAAATCACCTATTTGTAGTTGCATCAGCTAACAACTTACCAGCAAACCACCTTTCTGTGTGAGGTTGTATTATTATTGACGATATTACCGACAAAAATTGAGATTCTTGGAGATATTGTCAAAAATCGGAGCACTTTGTCAACGATAATTTTCACTTCAGAACCAGGCTTAACGTTCTGCATATGAAGAAAACGCATGCTAGGCTATAGAATTGAATGAAGTGACGGTAGTGACCAATATTGTGAAGAATGTGAGCTTCTACGTCAAGAATGTGATGTAAACGCGAATCACATGTGCAATAAAGTTTATTTAAGGAATGCCACATCTTGAATAGTTGACAAAATGAATAAAATCTGTGAAATCTGCGGTAAGCAATTACTTAATAATTTTACTTTAAAAAGACACAAATACCTCATGCATGGGATATCAGATATGAGGAATGATACATCAGAGTCTGAACAAATGACGGATGATGATAGTAGTGAAGGCAGTAACAATGGAGATTCTTCAGATGTGTCTGAAAGCAGCTCAAATGAGACTGTAATCGAAACTGGTTGGACTAACCCGTTTTGGCGCTTTTTAGTAAAAGTCGTGCTTTCAGATTTTGAAGATTTTCCGAACAGTATACAAGACCTCCAAACCGAACCATTTTACAGCAGTTTTGTTGATAAAATCCATATTCTCTATGATCTTTATGACTCACTCCTAGATGCTCTAAATGAAAGCGAATTAAGGGAAGAACTAGAAAACGCTAATAATTTTTACCGGTATACATTAAAATTTGGAAAAAAGGAAGCTGATGAGACAGCTTGGGCCAGTCGAAAATACATGTTTAAAAAATTGATTCGCAAAAATGCCGATCTATTTGAGGATGAGCAGATGAAACGAGAAGACAATAATGAAGTTGTCACATCTGTTGAAGAGTCTAGCAGTGCTCTGCTAGACTATCCAAATCGGATAAAAATGCTCAGAATATAATCAGTACACTACTCTAAAGAATTTTTACCCGAAATTTGGTGCTTCGTGCCTACAAGGGCAGAGTTTCTATGTTTAAGCGTTTAGCCCGTTTTATGATGTTTTATGCGTCGTACTAATGCGTTGTGGTGTAGAAATTTGTATTGAGCACGTGCTATATGTCGTGCTGTCTGGCTAATTCTCTGTAAATTTTTATTTGGCTTGTTTTTTCTGATTTTGATTAATTAAGGTGTTGTATTATCGTTGTATAGCCTGACGTCCAAATTTAGCGCTTTGCTTTTGATGATGATTTATTATGCATGCACTTACATGTCTCGAAGTTCGAAAAACATGCAAAAATAGAACCTATGATGACTCATCATCTGCGAGTCAACGTGCAGTGAGTTGATGATATGAACTAAAATTAGAACAGTAGCATGGGGACCCTGCTCACTAGTTATGTGAATTAAAATTAATTGGTTCCGCCCGTCCTGGATAACCAACTGTGAATAGTTGGGCGCTTCACGCTATGCTTAAAATGGAACGTCCGAAATTCGGCGATTCACGCTGTGCTTAAAATAGAATGTCCGAAATTCGGCGCTTCGCGTCAATGCTTGGATGTGCAGTGAGCTGATGATCTGAACTAAAATTATAATTGGCCGTGAACGGGGACGCTGCTCGCTAGTTATGCAAATTAAAATTAATTGGTTCCGCCCGTCCTGGATAACCGACTGTGCATTAAAAGTTTGGCGATTCGGGCCAAAGCAAGAAAGCTATGATTTCGTCCAGGGTCACCGACCAGTGCAAAAATAGAAGGCTCGAGTTCAGCAATTCGCGCCTATAGTTTTGTAGCTTTAATTGTGTAGTAGTATGGCCGAAAATTCGGCGGATTCAAGCGGCTGAGTGCACGTGCTACTAAGAGCGTGAGTGGTCCAAATGGAGTCTCTATGCTTAAGCATGTGCTATGCTTAACCATTGTAGAGCTGGTTGGGCCAGCCTTACTACTGCTGGCGAGTATGATAACATTATAGGAAACAGTTAAATACGTGCTGAGATACATACAGACAAATGTGTAAAACTATCGATACAGACATTACACAGTGAAACACAAAGGCGTGCTCCTGCCTTGACGAGCATACACGTACAGTACAGTATGACACGTATGTAAGCTAGTTCAGCTCAAGTTTTTGCGGCCCCTAGTGAATGATGAAACATCGAATTTTCTGTTACACAGAAGTGTACATTATTATTTTTATTCGTGTTAGCATTGTCTAGCATACATATAGTGTACAATATATGTATACAAACTTAGGTCAGTTAAGTTTTTGCGGCCCCTAATTCCTGCGGCCCGGTGCGGCTGTACCCTTCTGCACCCCCAAGGTACGGCTCTGTCTACAAGGGTCCAGAGAATCGAAGTTTTTATTTGACTACGCTGATTGGGACCAGCGCTAAGAGCAGATTTAGGTACCTAAGTAAACTCCCGAAGGTGAATACATACATCCTTTTCTATGTTGATTTTGTAGACATAGAGCGGATCCATTGTATTTATATTATCACTCATTTTGCAAAGCAAAAATACGGAGTTCCACTCGCTGCTCACTACGCACTCACAGGCCCAAAGAGTCAAAGTGTCCCAGATTGCCAAAGCACAAGGTTTAGTTTAAGCCAAATAACATGCAACAGACCATACAAGTGTAGCAAGTGTAGCAGATGACTCTACACTCACCTGCTTACTTAGCCCGGCTTAAGCTCACGCGCTCGCACAAAAGGCGACTCGGGGGTAAGGCCCGGCCTATCAAGATTAGCCCGGCCCTCTACTGCGTGCACCTAGTGAAACTTACTTACTTAACCCCAATTTGAGATTAAGTACCTAAATAATGTAAGTTCCCCGGAAACCTAATTGAGGGCTCAAAAAGATTATTATTTAACTTGTTTTGGGACCGAATTCCGGTGCTTGAAAATATTGAAGGTTCCTAAGTATAGTGTAGCACAAGGACAGAATTCAACAGCACGGAAATTCGAAACCGAGCCCAATCATCGTTCATTAAATAATTAATTTTTACAATATTTTTGGACCGAAAATTATGAAGCAATTAAAAACGCGACAGCATGAAGATGCATGCTGCCGACTGTCGTGTTACGCTAATTGGTTAAAAACAAACACTATAATTACGAGGGCACGTAGCCCGCCAACGGCATACAACTAAGGCCGTGAAGGCACACAAATAAAACAATAAATGCGTAAGGGCGAAAGAAGCCTGCCCACTACGCGACGAAAATATGACAAGATTTTCCTGCAGCCAGCAGGGGAAAATACTGGGAGACTACGTGCGGAAAAATACGTCGCACGGAAAAGAAAAACGGGCACAGCACACAAGCTGGCGAAAAACTGGGAAGCTCAATGTAAAATGAAAAATTCTTAAAGTGCCGGAATGATCGTAAAAAGTCGTAATAGTCGTCCAAAACTGCGCTCGCACGCAGTTTTAAACGATACGAAAAAGAGGCGTATCAAACGCGGACAAAGAAACGCGGAATGGATCTACGAGAATAACAATAGGCCTATGGGCAAAGCTTACGGTAAAGAATGTACAAACGAAATAGACACGAATATGAGACACACACATATGGAGTTTTAACACACGTATGATATGATAGCACACATACCAATTCGTACTCAAGTCGCATTAAGCCCGAGTGCCCATTTTCCTATCCCGGATTTTTATTGAAAATATGTGTGGGAAAGGAAATGAAGATATGATAATTTTAAGAGGGAAGGTGGTCCCGGACGACACACTAAAGCGTTACGCTGAGTGGTCGCGTACGTGCAAATGGAAATTAAGCACGAAATTGAGCATCTAGGGCAAACAGTCATCGGCATGTATGTACCAAATAGCACAAAACGAATGGAATTTCAGCGTTGAACCAACGCAACAAAAATGGGGTGTAGAGCCATCTCTACACTCCCCCGGATATTGAGAAAAATTTGCACGCAGTGCAAATTTTTAAGCGTAAAAACGTTTGTGCGCAAACTTTTTGCGCAAAGACGGCCACGGCGTGGAGTCGGGCGATTATCGATTCGTGTCAGCAGATCGAAGCGGATGCTGACACATTTTTATGCACGAAACGTATGCATGAAAAATGTACGGATGACGTACGGCTACGTCAAACAATTGAGCAGCGGGAGACGAAAAACGATGCGTCGACGACGCGTTGACAACGTGGTTTTGTGCAACGTACGGAATAGACTGTTTGCCCGGGACCCGGAGAATTTTGATTGAAAAAGTAATTTATGATAGGAGGGCAGGTCACTCGGCTTAATTAGTATTGAGTACAAAAGGCTTAAATTATGGACAAATTGAGAACACATATGGACAAGGACAATAAATGAATCAAAGACAGACAAATACAGTGAAATAACAAATATGTTTTTTGGGAAAAAATCAGAAAAGTATACAGCGAAAGAAAAATATACATGGAAATAATGAATAACGGAGATATGTAAAAAGATAGTGAGAAAAAGAAAAAGGTCCTAAGGTAGAGAGAAAAAATTTTGGGAAAAGTGGCTGCAGGAAAATTAACTAGTAAACGAAAAATTTACGGAAAAAACGAATTAAACGAATTAAACAAAAATATACGAACTGCTGGCGGTTGGTACGTCGTCCTGGCACAGCGAAATCGAATGATGAGCAAATAATCAAGTGCGGCAATCCGGTTGATCGCGAGGCAAATACGACTGAGCGGTACGACGACCGTCAGTCGTGCGCAAATAATCGGGCGTAATGCGCGACGTAGAATGAGCGCGGTTGTTTCCACGCGACGGAATAGGCGTAAAATGCGGCGCGGCGATTTGCTGCTGTACAGGATAACGATCCTGCGATTGCGTAACCGTAACGCGTGGCACAGAAACTGTCATCAGAGCTGGACGATACGGCGCAGCGGAATCGCGACGGCGATGATTGTCTAAACGCGACGGACGTGGACTGCGACGGCCCGAAGCAGATGGTTGGGCCGCCGGTTGAGCAGAAGCTTGCGAAGCCGATCGTTTGGCTCTAGCGGCGCGGCGTAATTGGCGACTACGTTTGACACGATTATAATGACGTTGACGCGACGTAAGACGTTCAGTAGGTTGTGATGCAACGTTCGGCTGACGAACCGTAGAGGTAATAGCGAAATCGGTAGTACGGCGAATATGGAATGATTGTGGCGTTTCCTCAATAGCCTGCGTAGACCTACGGTCGTGTCGCTCTTGTTCCATGCGACGATGGCGTAAGGCGATTTGACCTTCAATAGATAAATCGACGGTAGATCGACGCAGTTTAGTGGGTGGCTCGTCTGTACGAGTCGCAGACGCGTCGCGGTTGCTTTGGCGGTTGCGAATTTCTTCTAATTGGCCTGGCAGAGTTATATCCAAGTAACCTTGAATTTGTTGGCGAGCGGCATAGCGTGGAAAAACGACTGGACACGTGATTGGCGGATCCGTGCGCGATCGAATTAACTGGATTTGCTTATGCGCGGTAAATAAGTCAGTGGTTGTCTCAATAATTTCAGGAAACTCGACAAAAACTTCTTTTGGAAACGGATTGAAAGCTCTTTCCACGAAAATTGATCGAAGCATACGTCGTATCTGTTCGACCATGCGCCAAGCGATTCGAGGTTCTCGATACCAAAATAGGAATCTTAAAAACCGATTGTCGAGGAATTGAAGAAGTAGTGGCGCTGACATGAAAGTCGTTGATTGAAAAGAAGGAATGAAACGAAAAGTCGACTTGTATTCTTCGAAAAATTCGTTCATTGAACTGAAGATATCAGCCATTTGGCGAATTGTTAACGCCAAAGGAGCATGAATGTCGGGCGCAGGCGTAAGACGATGCGGAAAGAATTCCGACGGAATTGTGTAGTTGGCTCGACGCACGATTTGAGGTGGTTCTAGCAACCTTGGATGATTGGCTACGAACTCTAAACCAACTTCATAGACCATTGAACCGGTCGTGACGTAGAATCGAGTTAGACGAAAAGTTGAATCGTTGTAGAAAGGACGCGGATGTTGCGTAAATTTGCTGAGAAACGGGATTGGCAAGGCCGGTCGAATTTTGATTGACATATTTTGCGCGGATTGTTGACCGCTAAAAACAACTCTAGGCAATGATTGTTGCTCGTTGGCCTGATATACATTGTTGAAACTAGTCGAAATATGTTCGATATATTCGTTTGCCTTCGCAATTAGAGTTTCGATCAGCGGATTAGCGAATTCTTGTCCCAAAAGATTGACAAGATGAGCTCGAAAATCTTCTGTGTACATCCGATAGGCATGTTCAGCTTCCTGGCTCACAAGGAAATCTCGTTTTTGGGCGAATTCTTGCGCTTGTTGCTTATTAAGCGACAGTGGCGCACGTTCCTTTGGTTCTTCGTGATATTCGTCCACAACCTCTAAATCTTTGAAAAATCTTTCGTGGACGGCTTGAGCAAATTTGTCTTCCAATTTTCGAATATGATCGCTTTTTTCTTTCGTTTTGCCTTCCGGAACAATCAGATATTTGTAACTGCAAGTCGGCTGATCTTGCATCATCATTTCTTCTTCAGCCGTGATTGTTGGCTGAGATGTTTGCGGAGGTTCCGCTACATCTTCACTTGGACTTCCGGAAGCTTCGTCGACAACTTCAAAAACTTCTTCATCATAGTCGAGGGCTTCTTCTTCATTTTCGTAGACTTTATCAGGATATTTCGGCTCTGTATCTGGCCGTGAGACGGAAGTTGGCGCACTTGTGCGCTGATCATCGTCGGTAGACGGAGGTGCAGAGACGAAAGGAGCTTGAGACGAAGATGCAGTCGATTCTTGCGACGCTTCTGGTGCTAACGTGAAAGCGGGTTGCACCATTTTGATGTCTGATTCGTTATCATCATCGTCATATTCCTCTGCGCTCTCATCGAAGCTAGAGTTAGAATGTCTACGATCTCGTCTTCCCTTTTTGAATTCTTCAGCCTTTTCCTTCTTTTTCTGTTCCGCAATATCTCTGCGTTTGATTCTCTCGGCGAGCTCTGCTTTAGATTTTGCAGGCATTGAGCCGGCTTGAGCCAAAGGCATATCAAATTTTTGATCCTTTTCGACTTTCTGATTTCCGGACATTTCATCTCCGGCGAATCGCTCTCTATTGGTCGGAGCCGTTAGAGCGATATATGAGCAATCAACTGCATGACGCACTATCAAAAGATACAGATCCAGAGCACCGAGTGGATCGGTGATTAGATATCGAACCATATGATCTGGCAATGGAGCTCGATTCCAAGCTTGACCTACTGCCGTTCTGGCTGACCGACGAATTTGTAGGTTGAACATATACTGTAAAAGCGTTTGAAGACGATGATTTCCCGGAGTGGTTGCCACAGTTCTCGTGAAATTATTGGCGAGCGGAAGAGTATCAATTATTTGAGCCTCGAACACGTTGCGTTCGAATAACTCGCGATGCCTCTGACGCTGACGGCGACTTTGCTGATAGTGTTCCCAAGCAAAAAGACGTGTCGCATACACATGAAAATATGCTATGCGGTCATTATCTGATCCGTGGCAAGCAAAGGCGACATCTGATAGTCGAATGGTGAGCAACTCATGTAGGCCAAAAGGCGGAAGTGGGAACTGTGCGACGTCCCACACAAAAACTTGACCGCGAACTGTCGCGATTTGGATGAAACGGACAAATGGACCGTTTGAATCGTGATGCGTGGCCCTTATGGCCCGATATTGATCATCCCATTGGGAATATGGCAGAAAAACGCGATCATTAACAAACTCTGAGTCGAAGCCAAAAAGAAAACGACCATTTAAGGCGTTCATCGGCGCAAGAATAGCGACAATGGCCGCATATGACTGTGCGGGCAAATCTACGAAGACTATACGGATATTGCTGGCTGGGACATATGGCGCAGTCAGTGGCGCTCTGCCAAAATGCTCAAAATACCAATGACGTTGAGCCATGATGCGACGATAATGCTGAGGTTCAGCACGCGGGCTTACAGGCGCTATATCGGCAATGAAGCCGGCACGCCCAATATGTGGAGACTCTTGACCCGTAGGTCCTGAGCGTAGCTGCAAGCGTGCAGCTGCCGCATGCAAGGCTATGAGGAATTCTGTGACATTGCACGGCGTGTGGCCATTGCAATTGAACTCTGGACGGTTGTTATCCAAGTTTTCTGACGGTTTGTTGGACATAGTTGAGTAAAATAGGGTTCTGAAAAAGGGTAAACGTTATTTAGGGGAACCGCATGAGTAGATTTAGACATAACGAGTAGACGGACGGGAACGCATTCCTTTTTATGGCGTTCACTAGCCGGTAATTCTGAGAAATCTATGACTATCCCAGGGCAGACGGGACAACGTGGGACCTGAACTAGTACAATATCGCCTGGAATATATGCGCGTTTCTCCGAAATTAAATCGGAAAACGGCAATTTTGGCGATTGCAATAACCTATTTCGATGAACTAAATGAGTCACGAGCGGATTGTGTACATAGACAATCCGAGCTGTTTTGGAAGTTGGCAGTTCAATTATACGATATGGACCCACTTGCTTAGGAGCAAGCTTTCCTTGGTTCGAGGGAATAACTGCTTTGTTATTCAGATAAACAATATCGTTAACCGAAAAAGTTGTTTCGGAAACATTTTTATCATATTGTCGCTTCTGATGCGTACGCGCTTTCGCTAAATTAATGGCTGCAGCCTCATGTAAGTCACGTAGGGAGTGAACTAGGCTGGCTAAATACGCTTCAACTTGGTTAGGCGATTCAGGGTCAAGGGTTAAATCATTCAAGATTTGAATATCTAACGGAAAGGATGGCTCTCGACCATAAAGTAAGACAAATGGCGATAAATTCGTCGAGGCCTGAGGCGTTGCTCGATAAGCAAACAACGCAAATGGGAGATACTGTTCCCAGTCATATTGATCACGAGCACTTAGCTTCGATAAACAGTCAATCAACGTTCGATTATACCTCTCAACCAAACCATCACATTGGGGATGATATGGTGTTGTAAAAATTTTCTGGATATGCAATATTTTGCATATTTCAGAAACTAACGTTGATGTAAAATTCGATCCTTGATCTGTCAAAAAACGTCTAGGCACTCCGTGTCTAGGTATGATTTCACGAAGCAAAAGATTTGCGATCGTAGTAGCTTTTATGTCCGAAACAGGAAATGCTTCTACATATTTCGTGAAATAGTCCATGAAAACTACAACTTGATCATTTCCAGAGATAGATTTTGGCATGTGGAGACAATCACATGCGATGAGATCAAAAGGAGCACTGACTTCAATCGGTTTTAGGGGTACCGATGCTGGAATTGACGAAATTTTACGTTGCAGACATGTATGGCAATTTTTACACCATGCAATGACATCGTTTTCCATTCTTGGCCACCAATATCTCATTTGGATATTGGGCAAAATTTTTCGGGCTGAGAAATGAGCACCAAAAATTGAGTCATGAAATTCTGATAGGATAAAACGACGTAGAGATTTAGGTATGACGAGTTGATAGATGACTTGTGGGCTACGTTTGGGTTGAAAACGTCGAAAAAGTAGATCTTGACTGACGAAAAATTCATTGCGATACTTCTTCTCGGAAAGATCATCGAGAGAATCGCGGATTTTGACGATTTCAGGGTCAAGTCGTTGTTCTGCCAACAGTTTAGCTGGCGTTAGCATTTCTGCTTTTTCTGCATCTGTCAGCATATTTCTTTCATAATATACCGGTGGTACATTTCTATTCGCTTTTGACGTAGTAGGTATGTCGGGCGGATTATCATCCTCTTCCGACTCGGATTTCTCGGATTCTAGATTAGCTAAGTTCACAACTGCTTTTCTTTCAGCTTTATACTTTCGCTCATTTTCATCATATTTGGGGTGACGCGAAAGTAAATCGGCGGCACAATTATATGCGCCGGGGACATACACAATTTTATACGTGTATTCTTGAAGCTTGAGTCCCCATCTTCGAAGACGACTAGACGGGTCTTTAACGTTTATTAGCCATGTTAAAGCTTGGTGGTCTGTTTCAACCACGAACTCTGTTCCATAGAGATAGTGACGATAGTATTTAATCGCCCACACAACGGCTAGAGCTTCTTTCTCTGACGTGGCGTAATTGCACTCAGCTGAATTCAAGACTCGGCTTGCATAGCTGAGTATGAAGCGATTACCCGACGGCAGATGCTTTTGGGTGAGAATCGCACCTAAAGCATAGTTGCTGGCATCAGTTGTCAAGATGAACTGATGTTTATCGTCAAACTTTGGCAATTGTAGGATTGGCGGAGAAGTGAAAGCATCCTTGATTTTTTCGAAAGCTTCTTGATGCTTTTCAGTCCAAACGAAAGGTATATCTTTTCGTAATAAGTTGAAAAGTGGCTTAGCTACTTTTGCGAGATCCTTTACGAACTTTTTGAACCAATGGACAAGGCCAAGGAATTTTTGTACGCCTTTCACATTTTTCGGAGTTGGAAAACTTCGTACATCTGCAACTTTCGTTGGGTCTGGCGCGATCCCAAAAGAACTAATTCTATGCCCTAAAAATTGCACTTCGTTGTGGGCAAAATGGCATTTGTCCGGCTTAATGCGCAAATCTGCGTCACTCAAGGCCTTAAAAACTTTCTCTAAGTCTTGAAGATGTTCTGGAAAAGTTCGGGAAAAAACTATGATATCGTCGATGTAAACTAGGCATTTGTTCCAGTTTAGTCCTGCTAGAACTAATTCCATTAAGCGCTGGAAATCTGCTGGCGCATTTTTCAGACCAAAAGGTAACACATTGAATTCGTAGTGACCGACAGGGCAAATGAAAGCTGTCTTCTCCCGTGATTCTTCGTCTAACGGGATTTGCCAATAACCTGATTTGAGATCTAGCGTAGAAAAATACGCTGCCAATCCGAGAGCATCGAAATAATCTTTGATTTGAGGTAACGGATACACTTGGGTCTTGGTCACTTCATTTAGGCGACGATAGTCTACAACTGGACGCAAAGAACCATCCTTTTTACCGATTAGGAATAACGGACTAGCCCATGGGCTTGTAGTTGGACGAATCACTTTATCAGCTAACATTTCGTCGATAACTGCTTGCATCGCTTTTCGACGCGAATGTTCGACGCGATATGTTTTTCCTGTGATAGGTGGACTATCGCCTGTATCGATATGATGCTTTAGAAGTGGCGTTCGGCCTAAGGGTTCTCCTTTTAAGGCAAAAATTGAGGAATAACGCTGGCACAGATCACGAACCTGCTGTTGCTGATGAGCATTTATTGCCGAACCATTTAAGGCTTTGTTGATCGAAGCAAAAAGTTCGGGTGCTCTATCGTCTGATAGGGCGACATGAGACACAATTTCAGCTTCAGTCGTTAAAGAACCTATGAATTCTCCAATATCTATGGTGATAGGTGACTTAGACGTGTTACAGACGCGAAGCGGAAAAACAGGGACTGATGTATCGATGATAGCTGGTGCAACGAACAGTGATTTGCTTAGCATGAAATCATTATCAGGTTCGAAAAGAGCAATTTCGTCATTGAATTGACCACAACAAACATATCCGGGCGTCACAACTTCGTGACGCGGTTGAATGACAATAGATTCGGTAACAGTTACGCGAGCACAAACTGGACACGCTGTTTGCGCATCAGGGTTTACGCGTAAATGTTTTTTGTCATTTGCGGATAGTAATTCAACACGAAAACCATTGGCAAAAGCACAATCTTCAACTGTGTTGACAAAAAGTAAAGCTTGTTTACAAAAATCGAAGCCTAAAAGCAAATCTTCCGGTAAGTCATCGATGACTAAAACAACAGCCGGAGTGGTTTGTTCTGCGATTGTGATATGCATGATATAGGTGAAACGCACGGTTGCTGTCATTTTTCCAATTCCATGAACAACATGCGCTGCTTGCTTCGGTGGCAATTTGAAACCTAAACGCAGAAAAGCGCTTGTGGTCATCATTGTGACTTGCGATCCTGTGTCAATTAACGCAGGGAGCTTTATTCCGTTGATTTCTGCTAAGATAGTAGGCAAATTCGTAGATGCATGGCTAACAACGGTTTTATTAGCTGCATCCTGGGTTTTGACCTGCGAATTTAGCTTTTCGTAGACTGCTAAACGTTTCTGTAAACGATGATATTCTTCGAGAAATGCTTGAGATGCAAAAAGCTGTTCTGAATTTTTGGAAGTCGAAACAGACGAAGTTACGATGTTTTCGTTATTAGATGATGGTTGGGTCGGTTGCGGTGGGGGAAACGTAACGGTGGGTGTTGAGGATACTGAATACATAACTGCCGGGGGTTAGAACGCACAGATTGCTGCGGAAATTGTCGATACGCGTTATTCGGCTGGCGATAATTCTGAGAATGTTCTGCAAAACGATTATTTGCAAACATATTTCTTTCATTGTCATAGTATCGCGTGTTACTGTAAGGATTACGGTAGTTTTGGCGATTACCATAATTTTGCCGAAAGTCATTGCTCGGACGTCGAAAATCTTGACAGGAGTCGTAATTTCTGAGACGTAGATGGATACTGTGAGTTTTGAAACACACGAGAATTATACGGAGTACGGTAGTTTGATCGCCACGATGATGAATTGTTTTGAAACATTGGCCTGGATTGACTACGGTATCGATTCGCGTACTCACTAGGATTGTGAGCTTCGCTGTTGCGGTAATTTTGATAGTTGTTTTGCTGACGCCGAAAACATTCATCTCTGGTGTGGCCCATGTGTTTGCAATACACGCAATAACGTTGCGCTAAAGCATTAGATGTCTCTGGACGCGATTGACGAAAAGACGTAGATTGACGGGGGGTCTCGTTTTGACTATACGTTGAACGCCGAAAATTATTTTTTGGCAACACGCTACTGGATGCTGCAGCGGCAGTTGCTGGTAAATACGGCGTAGGCTGCTTAGCAGAAGCATACTGTAGGTTCGCAAACTCTATGCAACGCGCAGCATGAAGAAAATCTTGAAGCGGTGCTTCAGGCGCTCTTTTATAAGCTTTTCTCGCGATATCTGGGTTCATCCCTTTTCTGAGCTGATGCCGAAGCATTTTCTCAAACGCTATTGAGTCAACTTGAATTTCTGGTTGAGCTCGAATGAGATCTTCGCGTAACGCCAAAAAATAAGCGTTCACAGACTCTGATGGGTGCTGTTTTCGCTCAAGAAATCTATCAAACAATGTATCTGAGTCGATAGGTCGAAACTCTGCAATTAATGCTTGTTTTGTGAGTTCATAAGATTCGCGAACGTCATTAGGTAGGGAGCAAAACAATCTAGTCGTATAGGTATCAAAAAACGATGGCAACAAATCTAGACACGATCTTTCATCAATTCTATAGCCATTTGCTAATCTCTCAAGTTCTTGAAAAAATCCACGAATATCTGTTTTTTCACCTTGAAAAAACTTCTTATTAGCTATCGTGAACTGAATTTGTTGCAAAAATGGACCTCTATTCATAGAATCAGCTAGGTAGCGAATACCTGTATTCTCTGAACTATCAGACGACGTGTCACGATGTCGACGCCGTGAACGTCTTGAAGAAGATCTATGACGCCTGGGACTTTCCGGCGGAGAGTCAGTAGCTTGATCCGGATAGTGAACTCTTCGGTTCTGTAGATTCTGAGGTGGGTTCTGATCCTGCGGGATCGATGCACCTGTATTTGGCACAAAAATTTGATTCTGCGGAATATGCATCGCATGAAGTGGCGGAAGTTCAGAATTTACGGGATTAGCTTGGTTCGCGGCTGGCTGAACGGCTGGCGAAACGATCTGTACTCGTGGAAACAGTTCAACATTTGCAAAACGAGCTAAATGTTGCTGCTCAGCGTTTACAGAAACGGTAGGACGCGATAAACGTGACGCGATTTGCTGATTAGGAAGCACTGGAATAGACGAACGACGGACTGGCGTTGACGTTGCAAGCTGCACACGCGAATCCGAGTCAGCATTTGCAAAGCGAGCTAAATGCTGCTGGTCCGCGTTTGCAGTGACGTTGGGCACCGGTTGCGGCTCAACAGGTTGCAAATCAGGGTTTGCAGAGTTGGCATTTTGCAACTGTGCATGCACATGTTCAACGGCTATACGTTCAAGCCGATTTTCCAAATCATGCATATGCGCGAACATCGCATTCAAGAGATTATTTGAGTTGCAATTTTCGGTTATCCGATTCACATTTGTGTCGGAAACCGATCTTTGCGGATTTGGAATCGTTGTTTTGTTCAAAATCTGACAAAGAGTGATATTGTCGTTGTTTGCAACTTGATTATCTATCGGAGAGTCAACACTGTTGTCCTGAGTTTGGACACCTAGCGTTTGATTTGTATTCACAACGCTGTCTGCGCATGCACGATTTTGTGCACTGGCGCTATTATCTGAATCTGAGTCATTTGACACATTTCTAGATGATTTAGGAGTATCAGCCTGCTTAGGCGACTTATCTGGGGTTTTTCTCCCAGTTTTGGTCATTTTTCGTGCTAGTTTTTTGCCTGGCATGACAGACAAATTGAGATTAAGATCAGGACAAAAATTTATGTCACAACCCCAATCTCGACCAAGAAAAATATGCACACGAACACAATAGAGTTAAAAATGCACATGAACAGTAAAAATTTTAAGAATGCACACGAACACAATATGATTACGCAAAGTGGAAATATTTTTTGAAAATTTTAGGCAGAAAATGAAACGATGTTAGCTCGGCCGGTCGTCGTGAATGACCTCCAATGTAAGTGTAGCAGATGACTCTACGCTCACGTGCTTTCTTAGCCCGGCTTAAGCTCACGCGCTCGCACAAAAGGCGACTCGGGGGTAAGGCCCGGCCTATCAAGATTAGCCCGGCCCTCTACTGCGCGCACCTAGTGAAACTTACTTACTTAACCCCAATTTGAGATTAAGTACCTAAATAATGTAAGTTCCCCGGAAACCTAATTGATGGCTCAAAAAGATTACTTTTTAACTTGTTTTGGGACCGAATTCCGGTGCTTGAAAATGTTGAAGGTTCCTAAGTATAGTGTAGCACAAGGACAGAATTCAACAGCACGGAAATTCGAACCGAGCCCAATCATCGTTCATTAAATAATTAATTTTTACAATATTTTTGGACCAAAAGTTATGAAGCAATTAAAAACGCGACAGCATGAAGATGCATGCTGCCGACTGTCGTGTTGCGCTAATCGGTTAAAAACAAACACTATAATTATGAGGGCACGTAGCCCGCCAACGGCAAACAACTAAGGCCGTGAAGGCACACAAATAAAACAATAAATGCGTAAGGTTGAAAGAAGCCTGCTCACTACGCGACGGAAACACGACGAGATTTTCCTGCAGCCAGCAGGGGAAAATACTGGGAGACTACGTGCTGAAAAATTCATCACACGGAAAAGAAAAAGCGGGCACAGCACACAAGCTGGCGAAAAACTGGGAAGCTCAATGTAAAATGAAAAATTCTTAAAGTGCCGGAATGATCGTAAAAAGTCGTAATAGTCGTCCAAAACTGCGCTCGCACACAGTTTTAAACGATACAAAAAAGAGGCGTATCAAACGCGGACAAAGAAACGTGGAATGGATCTACGAGAATAACAATAGGCCTATGGGCAAAGCTTACGGTAAAGAATGTACAAACGAAATAGACACGAATATGAGACACACACATATAGAGTTTTAACACACGTATGATATGATAGCACACATACCAATTTGTACTCAAGTCGCATTAAGCCCGAGTGCCCATTTTCCTATCCCGGATTTTTATTGAAAATATGTGTGGGAAAGGAAATAAAGATATGATAATTTTAAGAGGGAAGGTGGTCCCGGACGACACACTAAAGCGTTACGCTGAGTGGTTGCGTACGTGCAAATGGAAATTAAGCACGAAATTGAGCATCTAGGGCAAACAGTCATCGGCATGTATGTACCAAATAGCACAAAACGAATGGAATTTCGCGTTGAACCAACGCAACGAAAATGGGGTGTTGAGCCATCTCTACACAAGCCAAACGGACGAAAGGCCCTTCGCCAATCGGCTGAATTTTTACGGCTTTTGACCTTACCGTAAAAGTCTCAAGAATTTCGAAACATACTCACTCTAGGTTATGACTAATCGTATGTACAGGGTGTGGTAGGAATTACTGCGAGTAGAGCATCAAGCTCTTATGATAGGTAAGCACTATAGTCTATTTCACAAAACCTTGTGCATGAAAATCAATTTTCAACGTCCAAGTAAGTGGCCACAAAAGTGGTTTCTGGGCAGCCTACTGTAATACGATTTCATACAGCAAAATTTCAAATAGGTACTTATAAATTTTTATGCAAAGTTTTCTGATTGCTATTTTAGTTAAACGCGCTTTTGTTATCAATTTACCTTTATTCGGAAATTGTGATCCATGCACAAGGCTTCGATAAATATACTATAATTGATGTACCTACGTGGATTAAACTTCCAGAAAGAGCCATAAACAAAGATTTTAGGTTACCATTTAAGTATCCAGGTTGCGCCCAGTGCTCAAATAGGCTAAATAACATAGTACTGTAATTTAGACAGTTATTTTTTTGCTTGTGTCGTTATCTTCGACTCTTAGCTCAATCATATGTTGTATTGCGTCATCAATATGTGAGTAATCAGCGGTGCAGTCAGTTAGGGCGTTTTGGGGGAATTTTCTAATCTTAAACTGGCTTCATTAAGACCGCTTGCGGCTTTTCTAGATGATAAAACGGTTCCGGTTCCCGGGTAAATTTTCTCAAAATAACTTAAGTACCAGGGCTGGCAAAAGTGGGTTTTTGGGGTTTCGGGGTTTTTGGGTTTTTGGTGGGTTTTTGGGGTTCTAAAAAATCTTGGGTTTTTTGGGTTTTTGGGGTTTTTGGTTTTCTGAGACGCAGGTACTTATGTAAGGCTCTAAATCATGTTTTAGTAGTTATTGTAAATGACTGAAGGTTGTTTTTTGGCTTCTGGCGCCGTAGGCAGACAGCGCACAGCACACAGTTATACAGCATTCGCACTCAGCTCTAAGCAGCAAGCATCTGTGATGCCGACTATACCCCTGCCCTGGGCTGGGCGTCGGGGTTTATGCATCCCCAGAAAGCAAAATACCCAACAAGAAATGGCAAATACCCAACAAACAATACCCTTGAAATTTCATTTTTTAAATTTTTTCGTTTTTCTTGGTTTTTTATGCCAATAATTAGAGCTCAACGAGAAAAGTTCAAAAATGGTCTTTTTTGCCATAACACCATTTTTATGGTCAATATTTGATTTTTGAAAGAATTTTGCACTGCACCCCCAGACCTTTGCAGCCGCCCATCTAAGATGCTGACTGCATCATCCTAATAATTAAAAGATGAATTTGTTTGCTGAAAGGGCAATACAATACCCCATTTCTGCCCATTCACAGGATTGTATAGCCAAAAGTTGGACAGGAGGAGAAGGGGGCTAAAGTTTCTAATATGGTTTTGTCTCCGATTTTCCTAAAAATAATGTTTTCTGATAGATTCGAGGACGCTGAGTCCAGAAATGAAAAGCGTTAAGGGGGCTGACGAATATTAGTGGAGATAGAGCCCTTCAAACTTGCAAAAAACGTGATTATTTCGATGTTCTTAGGGCTCTATCTCCACAAATATTCGTCAGCCCCCTAAACGCTTTTGTTTTCTGGACTCAGCGTTGTCGAATCTATCAGAAAAAATTATTTTTAGGAAAATCGGTGACAAAAAAATTTTTTGAAAAAAAATTATGCAAAAAAAAATTATGCTAAACCCCATTTTTAACATTTCTACATTACAGTTCTGGGAATTTTTGGCGAATATTTGACTGAACCAAATTCAGCAAATGATACACCCTTCGGTAGACCTCGATGAGACGATCATTTTAAAAAAAATTTTCGCGTGGGTCTCATTCCAGTCAAGAGTTACAGACATCTGAAGTGTCAATCTCTATACATCGACCTAAGCATCTATACATCGACCTAAGCATCTATACAATGACCTGAGCGGGAGCGACCTCGACCTAAGCAGCTTAAAACACCTTTTCAGATATACTAAGCCTAAGCCTAAGTATATTAGAAGCAAAAACTTAGATTTTCCTATATCTTATCACGTTGGTAATATGAAATCTTTAAACGACAGTAACTCCATCAATAATGCCGACCCACTCCTAATTTTTTTACTTAAATCAGCTCCAGAATCTCTATCGATTGATGTACTGCTTGCAACTTACGTTTTTTTCGATTTTCCGATGTTTTTTCATATAGTCCCCCCTTGATAATCTGATATCTTTAAACGACAGTAAATCCATCAATAATGCCGACCCACTCAAAATTTTTTTATACTGAAATCAGCTCCAGAAACTCTATCGATTGATGTACTGCTTGCAACTTTTCGTTTGGTACACATATTCGCCAGTTTAGCCCAGTTCTGACGTTTAAAAAGCGTAAAAATACTGTTTTCGGGAAAATTGAGAAAAAACCATATTAGATAAAATTTGGTGATTAGATCCATGCGATCTAAATTTTTGGCAAATAGATAACTTGCCCACAACTCACCAGCTTGCTTACAAACATCTTAGGCTTAGGCCTAGAAAGTGTATTCACATTGATACTAGCTGATGGCCTAAGCCTGAGACAATTGGGGCAAAAGTTGTGCCTTAGGCTTAGACCATCAGCTGGCACCAATTTGATATGCACGGCAAGTCTAAACTAATAACCGTGATGAATCGATTACACCCTGCTTCGGCTTTGTTAACGTCAGAACTGTAATGTATAAATGTTAAAAATTGGGTTTAGCATAATTTTTTTTGCACACCTAATTTTTTTTCAAAAATTTTTTTGTCATCGATTCTCCTAAAAACAATTTTTTCTGATAGATTCGAGGACGCTGAGTCCAGAAAAACAAAGCGTTTAGGCGGTTGACGAATATTTGTGGAGATAGAGCCCTTAGAACATTGAAATAATGACGTTTTTTGCAAGTTTGAAGGGCTCTATCTCCACAAATATTCGTGAGCCCCTCCAAACGCTTTATTTTTCTGGACTCAGCGTCCTCGAATCTATCAGAAAAAGTATTTTTAGGAGAATCGGAGACAAAACCATATTAGAAAAAAATTCCGAGAAGGGACTGTTTTTGTTGGATGGGGATCTTTTTTAAAAGAATCAAGGCATTTTTGTAAAATCATTACAACGAGTTTTTGAGCTAGATTACTATGTTTTTGACAATACAAGTTTTGGACCTCTTAACCACCGTCAAGTGTCAAGCTTTTTATTGAACAAGTAATTTTTAAGGCAGGGTACGGTAACTTTTTTAAATTGAAATGTTGATAATGATGTGCGGCCTGGCCTGGCAGTTTAGCATTTTCGAATAAAGCTTTGTTTTAAACGTGTCCTATTTTTTATGTTGGGTCCTTTATGTGACACAAAGTCAGCCAAATTAATGTTTACAGGTGTATGAAGTCAACTCTGGTGTGTATCAGGAAAAACTCAGGAAAAACCCACCAAAAACCCCCAAAAACCCACCAAAAACCCCAAAAACCCACCAAAAACCCACGAAAAACCCCAAAAACCCCAAAAACCCAAAACGCAATATTTTCAAATCTGGGTTTTGCCAGCCCTGTTAAGTACATTTCGAGAACACATTATTGGCGTTTCTGTGGAATGGTAACATACATTGCTAAAATCAGTAACAATCAGCTTTATTTTTATCTTTAGGCTTGGGCTTAGTTTAGTGGATTAGCTATTTAGATATGCATTGTCCGCTGGGTATTCCTACGTTTAGTTGACACCTACGTTTTGTACACGTACACAAAACATAACTGACAGTAAACCATATGTGGGCAGCAAGAAAATTCGGAGTAAGTTAAGAATATGGTACTTTCAGGATACTATGAAAAAAACTTCAGAAGAGCGGATTTTTGCTCAGTACCTAGAGCACGTTAAAAGAAAGCGCGGAAAAAAATATTCATCTGTCAATATTACAGAAGCTATGGGTTTCGGTAATCAGCCTCTTCTCGACCTACGCAAGCATCTACTCGACCTAAGTATTTGAAGATTCAAACAGCTGAATGCAAAATCACATGTAGATACCCAATTAACGTCGATATAAGCATTTATACATCGACCTAAGCATCTATACATCTACCTAAGCATTAATATATCGACCTAAGCATCTATACATCGACCTAAGCATCTATACATCGACCTAAGCATCTATACATTGACCTGAGTAGGAGCGACCTCGACCTAAGCAGCTCAAAACATTTTTTCAGATAAGCCTAAGCCTTAGTATATTGAGGCAAAAACTTAGATTTTCCTATATCTTATCAAGTAAAACCGAAAAAACATGCAAAAAATGAAATCTTTTTTTAAAAGTTTTTAAAATTTCAAACAGCTTTCCGCGCCTTTTTCTTTTTTCTCCTTCATTGCTATGCTTCCTTCCACAATTTCAGCCCATATTATTTATTTCTGACAATCGTCCCACCCAACACTCAAATCGACAAGTTGCCTGCATCTCTGCAAGTATATATGCAAGCTCAGGTTTTCGCCAAATTTTTTTTTCCGCGCTTCAATTTATCATGTTCTACCAGTTTGGCACAAAAATTTTGGCATTCCTTATTCGTTTGCTCCTTTTCTAAAGTTACATATTCTTAACTTTAGCTGAAAATTCTGGGGGGGGTCAAGATTTTTTGAAGGTCAAAAAATGGCCTTAAAAATGGTAGTATGACGATAAAAACACCACTTTTTCGACGTTTCTCATGAAGCACTATCCATTGGCAGGAGCGAATTTAGGGGGGGAGCAGGGGGAAGTGCGAAAAATTATAGCATTTTGAGCGATTTTTAGCGATTTTCGTGTTAAAACGGCTAATTTTTCCGCCCAAGTCGAGGTTCCACCCCCCCCCCTTAGGGGTACCGCCCTCCCCTTAGGAAAATCCTAGATCCGCCACTATCCATTGGCATCAAAACATTGCGAAAAAGACGAAAAAAATTTTTAAAAATTGAATTCTGCGGGGGGGGGGGGGGGGTATTTGATTTCTGGGTGGGGGGGAATTTTGGTTTCTGACGTAAGTAATATAACCTGTGCAGTATTCATTCAAAGGTTTTCGTATACGCTGATTTCGTCTTTTGCGCTCCTGCACTGCAAAATTCAACATAAAAGTGGCTGCAATATGATTTCTGAAATGAAAAGATTTCTCATACTTATTTAGGTGAATGTAATCCGAATCACTTCCATACGTAGGTTTTCATACATGCTGATTTCATTTTTTACACTCATGAGCTACAAAAATCAGTATCAAAACGGCTACAATGAGATTTTGAAATGGAAATATTTCTTATAACAATTTATTTACTGATTTTTTGTTGTACATTCATTTTTTATAACAATTACTTGCTGATTTTACCAACCTAAATGCTTTTGTTTCATGCGTTTTACTTAGCAACACTAGCTGTAAACAGCAAAAGACATTCAACAAAACTACATAAGCCGACGATATACTGATGTACCTATGTACAATGCAGATATGTATATCACTATTGAAATCGAGATCATAATTAGCTTTTCCACCAAAAAATGGCTACACAAACTGCTGCGATCAACACTACGCCAAGCGGAAAAATCGACGGTGATAAATTGAGCTTATATTCACAGCTGAAAAGAATAGATCTTGTAAATGTATGTATGTACACACTACAGCAGAGAATCAAAATCTAAGAAAATCTTACTAAAATGAGCTCAATAGCTCCAGAAATAGTAAAGACATCAAAGTACAACAAAAAAATCAGCAAATAATTGGTTATGAGAAATGAAAGTACAGCAAAAAAATCAGTAAATATGAAAATTTTTTTATCTTTGAAATCTTACTGTAGCTACTTTTGTGTGAATTTTTCAGTTCCGGAATGCAGTCATCAAAGTACAACAGAAAATCAGCAAGAATTTGTAATGAAAACTTGAATTTACAACAAAAAATCAGTAAATAATTGTAATGAGAAATGCTTCTATTTCAAAATCTCATTGCAGCCCTTTTAATACTGAGTTTTGTACCTCGGGAGTGTAGGAAATGAAATCAGCATGTATGAAAATCTATGTATGGAGGTCATTCGGATCACATTCACCTACATAAGTTTGAAAAATCTTTTTATTTCAGAAAACTTACTTTAGCTACTTTTGTGCTGAATTTTGCAGTTCGAGAGTGCAAAAAATGCGTATAAGAAAACTTATATAAATACTCTGCAGGCTATATTACTTACGTAAATACATGACAACGAGGGTTTACTGTTGGTTATGTTTTGTGTACTTGTACAAAAAGTAGGTGTAACATAGGAATGATATTACTCTAGCACGTATCCACCTTCGGAAAAACGCATCATTTAACAATGTTTTTCTGCAAAAGTCATCGATTTTAGTCATATTTGGTGCGCTGGTGACGAATATGATAGTCATGCTTAACAAAAAATGCGTTCATTTAATCATACATGCAAATTTATGCAAATTTCATTCAAATTTGACATTGTAATACACTAAACATTTGTGTTTTTATTTTTTAAATATTCCTTCGGAAAAACGTATCATTTAACAGTTGTTCTTCTGCAAGAGTCATAGATTATAGTCATGTTTAGTACGCTGGTGACGAATATGATGGTTATTTTTGACAAAAATGCGTGCATCTAATTATATACGCTAATTTATGCAAATTTCATTCAAATTTAAAATTGTGCATGACCACTTGCGGCCTGTTTTGATTAAGTGATTGCGAATTTAGTAAACATTTATGATAGAAAGACGGATATTACTTAAAAATTTCTTTTTCTAATGTTCAATTTTTATGGACTTTTCCATTTTTATTTTTTCCCTCAATTTTTGATATTTTTAAAGATTTTAAATATAAAGGAGATGAAATGAGTGCACATTACTTAAGTGAAAATTACATGGCTATTTGTGTCTAATATATCATTCAATTTCCACTTACGCGTATTCATTTCGTTCATATGGAAAAAATTTTGAAAAAATGAAAAAATTTAGAAAAGATAAAAAATGAAAAAAAATCAAAAAAAGATAAAACAACAAAAAATAAAAAATAAAAAAATAATAAAATTTATAAAACAATAAAAAACAACAAATATTTAAAAAATAAAAACACAAATGTTTAGTGTATTACAATGTCAAATTTGAATGAAATTTGCATAAATTTGCATGTATGATTAAATGAACGCATTTTTGTTAAGCATGACTATCATATTCGTCACCAGCGCACCAAATATGACTAAAATCGATGACTTTTGCAGAAAAACATTGTTAAATGATGCGCTTTTCCGAAGGTGGATACGTGCTAGAGTAATACC
>JAVLUZ010000498.1:0-55946 GCA_036768485.1 Mermis nigrescens
TGAACTAGCAAAGAAAAATGCTCCGATGGAACAAAAAAGATGAATATACTTTGAATTGTGGATTATTATGGATGTAAAAGGAGGGGACTAGGAAAAATCTACCTAAAGTCGGAAAATCTGCTAAAAATCATACTTTCTCTAAGCAACGCAAAAAATCGATGTATATTCTGCGGCCAACAGATTAAAATAAATATTCAATCATAACAATGATTGAAACAGCAGCACGTTAGCTATGCAGTAGCTGTGGGAAATGATATTAAGTAAACTAACAGTCTTCCAAGCCAATTGAATGAAATAGCAAACATCGAAGACAATTTAAGACATGGTTGGTTAAAAACAGTAGGAAACACGTAAGTTGACTTGAAACAGACTTAATGTAGATACACTAGCATGCCCGAAACGATTGTGTGCACTAATCAATCGGCTCCTGCTTTGCTTGCTATAATGCTCATAAAACAAAACAACTTTAAATACAATACCTCTTAGTTTTCTATCAATCAGGTGCCAGCAATTTAAAAAAGTAACCTTGATAGATTTCGTTTATACACTCTTCTGAAACTTCGAACATTATTTAAAAAAGACACTTTTTTAGAGGCTGCAGAATATACATCGATTTTTTGCGTTGCTTAGAGAAAGTGTGATTTTTAGCAGATTTTCCGACTTTAGGTAGAATTTTCCTAGTCCCCTCCTTTTACATCCATAATAATCCACAATTCCAAGTATATTCATCTTTTTTGTTCCATCGGAGCATTTTTCTTTGCTAGTACACTACTTTTAATTAGCGTGATTTCAGTACATCAGTCAGTAAACACAATCAGTAACATGCCACAATAATGACAACAGTCCAAGAACGCGGAAAACAATATTGTTCTTAACATCAGCATTATCCTTTTTAAACAAGACAACCTTATTGACACCATCCATTTTCAAATTAAAACTGCATTAAGTTATTTCTTCTTAATGTGCAGTTCACTTATAATCAAGCACAAAAATTTAACCAACGAATTCACATTGCAAATCCTCACTCAATCAATACACAAGCACAATGTGTTGTGACTTTTGAAATTGAAAACACCCAATTTTCAATTTTCAAATTGAAAATTGGATCAATTTTCAAATTGAAAATTGGGTCAATTTTCAAATTGAAAATTGGGTGTTTGAATTTGCGATGAAGAAAATAATCAAAAGATAGTCACTTGGTTTATTTAAGCCGAGTAATAAAATAACGACCGTCCACCAATTCCAAACTAAACGCAACTAATCTGATCACTATGAAAAAGTTTTGAAAAATGAGCTTGCTAAGCGAGAGTTGTAAACCAAGAGAAACTTAAAGTTAAAACCTACCATTAAATTATGAGAGAATTATAAAAGATTTTAATCTTCAAGAAAATGGAAAAGGCGGGATGTTGGTATATTAGAAAGCAAAGATTTTCGGCAAAAATTCAAAAACTTCACGCAAATATCAAATGTAAGGAACACTAACGCTTTGATTTGGTAGTAAAATAAATTTGTAGTATAGACTACATATTAACAACAAATGAATAGTGCAAACTTTACACAACTACTAGGTGTAGAGAATACTAACAGTTTACGGCTTATTAATGTACATGATTACAATAAAGCTGTATATCTTTGTCGACTTCTGTGCACAGTAGTGTGATTGCTGGTTCATTTTAAACCACTTTTGCAAGCAATTTACATCAATTAAACGATAGCTCTCCATGTGCAAGATTTTGTGAAACATATTATAAACACGGCTAAGAAAGATTTAACTTTAATGCAACCCATTTAAGACAAAATTACATCTCTTCAATGATCTAAGGACACTTGAACATAATTTTTAAATCACTTTAGATTACTTTTGAGGGTAAACAAACTCACTTAATTGATGTCTCACATATGAATCCTTGAAAATTTCTTGACTTCAGTTACAAAGTCTCTGCAAGTCTATCGAATTAGGGTTAACACGTAACGTAAACTTTACACAAACACAGCGTAAAGAATATTTTAGTCGGATTCGTAATTTTGATATTGCTCCGATATTTCTTTCAACATTTATGGAAAAATGAGTCTCCATAATGTTTTAAAGACAATAAACATTAGGTTTAAACCACTTTGCAATACTGCTGAGTGTAAGCAAGCGCGCCCAATTGACGTATATATTTCATTCCCTGTAAATATTTATATCTCAGGAAAAAATTTCGATTTTTGCAATGCTCTAGAACAAAGGCTAACATGCAGTGTAAAAAATTACTCGGATATTATGATCAACATTCATGAAAAAATTATGTCTCTACAATGGTCTGAGGACATATAAACAATGAATGTAAACTACTTTACATCACTGTTGGATGTAAACAAACGCGCCTACGTGACGTCTCACATTTGATCCTTTGAAAACTTCTTGGCTCCAAGAAAAAATTAGGTTTCAGGAATGCTCAAAAACGAAGATAAATATATATGTAGTGTAAACTTCATGTAAACACCTAGTGTAAAGAAGATTTTAGTCAGATTCGTAATTTTGATATTGTTCCGATATTACGATTAATATTTATGAAAAAATTAAGTCTACATAATGTTCTATGGGCAAACTAACAATTGGTGTAAACTACTTTACAACACCGTAGAGTGTAAACATATGCGCCAGACTGGCATATCAAATTTGATTCCTGGTCCATTTCTAGACTTGATAAACGTGTCCCTGACTCGTAACCGGAGAAGCAGGCAGAAAAAACAAGACAGAAACGCATTTAAAACTCCAAATTTTTGACTTTACACTCGCTAAATATTAATGTATAGACAATTTGCTTTGACATGCACCCGATATAAAGCACTTTATGTTTATTCTATTAGACTTATCCCGACTTCTGGACGGAGAAAGTGGCGAACAAAAAACGCAACAAAAACGTATTTTCCATCATTTAGAACACTGTAAACTTTAAAATTCCGTACCGAACTCCCCATTGAGTTTAAAGAAATTCGGTTCGGTACAATTTGTAGCTTTTAAATCGTAGTACATTCCTGTGCGCCAAAATTCTGTTGCAAAAATTATTTGGTATGATTTATCAATCAAACTTCGGAAAAAAACGTGTTTTTTCGCCCATTTTTTACCTCTGATTTCGAACTTTACACCCCCATAAATAACTCAATATTGCGTTTTTTTAAATGCGGTTTGCTGCGATGTTTAGCCCCTGTGAGGCACTTTATTAATGCTGTCTTCGATTTGCACTGACTCATAAGCGGAAAAATTTGGCAGAGAAATCTTAGTTAAAATCCGTTTTTTTACACCATCCACTAGAGTGTAAACTTTAAACCCCAGGATCTAACTCACCATAGAGCATAGAAGACTTTGCTTATATGCAGAATGTAGCCCTTGATCCGCTCTACATTTCTGTCAGAAAACATTTTAAAAACCTCATAACCGGAGTTAGTATCGGACATAGGAAGGTTGAAAACTCGACCAAAAAGTGCTTTTTCACTCCCAGATTTTCGCACTCTTTACACTGCCGTTCGATAAATAATGCGAATTTCAAAAAACAAAAAAAGTGTCATCTGTAGAATTCATCCCTCTATCATCCTATTCTGTTCAATCCTTCGAGTCATCAATACTCAGTTGTCCACATGCCGCAGTAAGAAGGTCCCAAAATTTGTCCCATGTTATAACGTTACACAAAAACTTTACACCTTCTTTACACAGTCAATTTTGAGTTTCAAGAGAAACAAAAAAACACGGGCAGCGAATTTTTTTATTATCTTTCTTTTAAAAAAAACCGCACCTTCCAGAAGTGTCTCGTTATAGCTGTAGGGGGGGTGCCCAGGTGTTGGGGGTACCCAAGTATATTATAGGTACGCGCTAACGCGCTACCTATGATAATCGTGAATTCCGATGCTTTCTAAGGTCCAGAATTTTTTTAAATTAAATTCCTTTTCATCGAAATTTTCATTCGAGAAACTGATTGCACTTAGGCTTTCACAACACAGATTTTCATCGTCAACTTTTTTGCCAGATAACAAGAAGCCAATTTCTGACGTAATTAAGTCTAAGCCAGATGGTAACTTTATCGTTTGAGCATTTTCCATCAAATCCCAGAAATAATCCATTCCAATTAAAATATCTGGTTGAACAGAAGTTTCGTTATTCGACAAATAATGATTTATCTTAAATTTCGTTAAAAATTCTTTATTGCGCTTCTCTAGATTAGCTTGCTTTATTCTTTTCGTCAAGTGATCCACAGTATTCATTCTTACGCATTTCATCGAACCATCACTGAGCATAACTCCAAAATTAACAACAGAACTTTCTATCAGCTGTGGAGATGTCGAAGCAAATGTGTAAACCGAAAGAGCTTCTTTATATTCACACTTTAGTTTCATTTTTTCCTTTAAATTATTTGTCAAATACGATTTTTGACTACCAGAGTCTATAAAAACATTGACTTTAAAACTGTCTTTTGTTTCTAAATTAATCACTGTTACAGTCGTTGTTAACAATTTAACGTTATCTGAGCTATTATTCTCGATCACATGTGTTTCACAATCAGAAAACGTGGTACAAGAAGTATCAACAGCATTTACTGGGGTAACGTCGCATTTTTCACTCTCTTTCTCATTCTGGAGACCAACAGAATTCAAGGTAAATTCTAACTCTTTCTTTTCTGATTTATTAACGCCGTAAAATCCTTTATTTTCTGATTTACGATAACATAACGCTCTATTATGATTAACACCTTTACAATAAGTACAAGGTACATTGAATTTACATTCTTTAACCTGATGGCTAGATTTAAAGCATTTAAAACATAATTTCTTTTCAATTATTTGTTGTTTACGTTGTTCAACAATATATTGCGGACAAGAATCATTCCAATGATCATCCCCACAAAATATACAAATCAATGCTCCTTTTCTTTTAACTATGTTATCTGAATTTAAACCATTAACAGCTTTAGATTTATTCTGCGAAGCATGAACAAAAGAATCGGTTATGATCTTATTTTGATTCATTCGTTTATCACGGTTAAAACTATAATTATGATCATGATTTATTTTATTTTCAAAACCAGAAATCTGATACGCTTCTTCTTTATTCCGAATTATTTCGTTTAAACATTTACTCAACAAATCTATAGTCCATTCTTTATTCGAAGCTTTCATCTCCCCAAGTTTAATCAGAATGTCAGTGGGTATTTTCTCTAACACTAACATCATCAGAGCTGGCTGATCTAAATCTTCATGCAAACTTCGTAACTGCCTAGTTATTCTCTCAATACCTTCTAAAGTTCTCCTTAAATCTGTCGTTTTATTACTAGATTTAGATAAAGATTTTAATTGCGAATAAAGTCCTCTTTTTATAATTTTATTATCACCAAATCTATTTTTTAAAATCTCAATAGCATCGGGATACGTTGCATTCGTCACTGCTATTCCTTGAATAGCTTTATATGCTGATCCTTTCACACAATTCAATAGATAATTAAATTTTTGGACTGGAGAAATTTCTTGCCTATGAACGGCAGCATTGTTAGCATCCCAAAAAGACGTCCATTGTAAGGGATCACCAAAAAATAATGGTAAACTCAATTTTGGCAGCTGAACTCGTAAATTTTCACTTTGTGGAGAAGCAAAACTCATCATAGGATTATTCGTTACAGAGAAATTAGTTATTGCCGAACCTCCTAGCTTCATTATTAACTCTTTAATCTCTACTATCTCTGATTCCAAGGTAAGACAAATTTCTCTACCTTGAACTATAAGTTGAATAAAGCTAGGACGCTTCTGACAATAACTCTCATATATTTTCAATTCTTCCTCTAAGTCACTATTACTAAGAGACCTCTGCAACGTATCCCACTGATAGTTCTGCGTTTCCAAAACATTCACTGCCTGATTAATTCTACTTAACAAATTATTTTTCAAATGAATTGAATTTTCTAATTCTAAACAATTTTCTGAATTAGAAAGCTCCTTATTTATCCCAGGTTCACTCATTTCAGACGTTTCTTGAATTTGTGAAGCTAATTTTTCACTCACTAAATCTATCAATTGACGAATGGGCATAGATCGAGACACAAAACTCTGATTTGCCATTTTCTTATTTTCACTGAAAATTAAACTTTCAAATCTAATAGTAAATCGAAATTTAATCGTGAATCGAGCCCACCGTTAGAGCGCCAAATAATATGTTGCTACTTTTACTAATAACTACAATAATTTAACTCACTGTAGTTCTAATTAACACTTTAATTTTTTTAACGACGATAATAAGAGCAACAATATTAGTAATTAATAAGTGAATGGGCGAATAAAAAATTATGTTGTGCAGAGGATATATAAACGAGTTTAAAGGTCAAGCTTCGCAAATTTCATGAATCTAATAAAAGTTAAAAGCTCAAAAGTGTCACATAAAAATTAGTAAATCAGGTCTTTTTCTTGGTTTTGCTTGTACGCGTGGGTCGTATGATTGACGTATCACCGGATTTGGTTGAAAGCAAAAATTGATCATTGACGTAGGTTGTCAAAGGTTAGCGGTTGACCTTTACGTATGAAAGGTTGATACTGTTGACAAATTCTTGAGTTTTGTCACGTAAACTCGCGCATGAATTATTCAAGCTAATTCTCGTTAAATTTTCTCGCTCGTGCATATCAATGTGTACGTTCTCATTTGTACATGTTATCAATCATAGACCATTGTTTATCGTAAAATGATAAGCATACATATAGTATCATGATAATTATTAAATAATTTGCGATATTTCGCAACAGACCCATCAAGATGAAATCATCACAGATCATGTTGCTCGATTCGTCTACCATTAAGCATGGAGGTCTGATTGTTCCGCCATCTTCAACAAACGCATCATCGAATTCCAAAACAATCTCTTTAAGAACGTCTTGCTGGAACCTGACGTTGTTGAATCCCAACAAATGTAACTTTTTCTGACAAAGCAATGGGAACACGATCGTTTCCATTGACGAGAGCACTAAAATAAGAGTGGAGAATAAAAATTGAGAAAATGATCGTTAAGACCTTTTCAAAGGTGTTAGACACAGGAAGATCAAGTTTAGATTGATAAATGTATCAAATTTTTTAAATATGAAGTAATTGTCTAGAAAATAGCATGTGATGCATTTTAGGATGTCTATCTGTCATTAAAACAGCAGTACATATCCTGACCTAAATAATCTGACAGAAATTTATGATAATGATTCCTAATTTAGCTATTAGTTGCACAACAATTTCGATTAATTAATTCTGAGTATGTACTTACATAAAAAGTAATTTTTAAAACTTCATATTTTTCAATTAAAATTTATAAAATGCCCCGAATTTGAAGGTAACATTCAAAATCGATTATTTTGCGAATTCGAGGTTTGAAATCGAATGCTAAACTAGCCTGAATCGCAGATGCGCGATCCAGTTTCCAAAATATTAATAATCATAGGTGGGCAGCACCGAAATTCTGGGGGGTGAAAAAATTTCTGGGGGATTGAAAAAATTTTTAAAGGTCAAAAATGGCCTTAAAAATGGTGGTATGGCGAAAAAAACACCATTTTTCGACGTTTCTCATCAAGCTATATCCAATGGCATCAAAAATTGCTAAAAAAGCAAAAAAAAATTTTTCTGTGGGGGGGGTATTTTGATTTCTGGGGGGGGGGTATTTCAACTTCTGGGGGGTGCATACCCCCCAAACCCCCCACGCCCATGTGTGTTAATAATAATAATAATAATTATTATTATTATTATAATTTTAATAATAATAAACTAATAAATGAAAGGTTTTAATGAAGGAATTGAGTTACATTGTTCAGCTAAACTACTAGGATAGTGCCACGAATTCTGTTATATTAGACTTTACAAGTTTTAACATAATATAAATCACACATTTACCCAATTCGTTTTTTGCTTGTCCTAATCGCAATGTGGTACCTGTTCAACCTATTTAATCGATTATACGAACCTAACAGTGGCGGATCTATGATATTCATATGGGATTTGTACTCCTATGTTTTTCAAAGCTGTGAAAAATGGGTCGAAAAACCGTTTGTTTATTAGCAACGTAGTGATTTTTTGCGGTTTTATATTGTCTATACAAGTCAGAATGATTTTTAGTGCAGAAAATTTGTAAAGCAACCCAAATATCTAAAACTTTAGCTACATGTTGTTACGAAACGTCAGAAGACATTTTTGAGAGAAAGACTTTTACACACTCAAATTACTTCGTGATTTCCTTTTTTATTTACTTAGAGCAAAACTAATTGCAGCATTTAACGCAAAACGCAGAAACATTTAGAATTTAAGCTAAAAATTCAAGAAAACTACAAGAAAATATGGCTACTAGGCCATCAAGAAAGTTGATAGATGCGGTAAAATAGGGATTAAACAGCGTGCAGCGCCGAAATATTTCGAAAAATCACAATATTTGATGGCACCCTCAAATCTGCATCTGATAAATAACTAACATAAGACATGGGTATCTTACCACATTCCTTCAGAATTAATTCTTCGATATTGTTCTGCCAGTCGTCAAGCTTGAACGGATTAGTTGTTATGACACTGGTTAACGACTGCATTTTGTACATATTGTAAAATTGACCAAAATCTCGCATGATCCATAGGGAACGCATCTCGGTGCATGCCCTTAAAATTGCATCCTGCGTTGAAGGCTCTAAACTGCTTACGTCCAGCCCCAGCTTATCCAGCTGCATATTTCATAATAATCGCTCAAGCTAGTTTTCTATGCATAAACATAGATAGAGCGCTGACTCGATCGTAAAAACTGTATAATATTTTGACGTTAATAGCGGATTGCCATCAAAAAGGTAACCTCTCGTAAAGGAAGTTGATCTTCGCATACTCTTCAAGTAAATTAAAAAGTAAGTAGCAATTTATAAGTTTTAACAATCATTTTGTTTATAATCCAACATCTACACTTTGAACTCCAAAATTTAAAAAAAATGAAATGTGTGATTATATAGCTCTTTGTTTCTTCAGAGAATGTAATCTTTAATAGTCATCAAGTAGTAAAAAAATCATATTCGCAAATAAAAAATGTCATAAAACTGAAAGGAAATCAGAAATGTATAGATAGTACGAGTTAAAAATTTACTAATTTCAAAAAATATTTGACATAGAAACGAAAATGAATAAGAATTTGATTTAGCTTTTCTAAACTCAATTTTCTCTCACCTTATCAAATGATCATTTGGCACCGAGTTATTCATGCAGATTATTGCACAATAATTGGGGTTAAGGAACCTATATTCCTGGAGCAATTGTCTGATGCAGGGCGATTCTAATTCTAATCTCATTCGTTCGCGAAAGTGCAAGGTTGACAGCCGCTTGACAATAACATTGTCATGAACGTACGCAGTAATACCTGCCTCTCGAAGTCTTAGACTTTGTATCAAACCACGATTTGATCTATTTCGTCTGCTTAAAATCGAAGTCATTAGAAAAATCATACACAAAGTGACTTCCCGGAACATGCAAATTTATGACGATTGTCTGGCATATCTATACTACATGTAGACTAACTTCTATTTACCCCGTTTTTTGCGTTCATTCGAAAAATTGCATCAGAGTTCCTAGCCTTGTATAAAAAAAACCACTTTCCTATAAAATTTATGCAATGCGGCTTCAGTCTTTAACCCTGTGATTACGATCTTTCCAGATGAAAAAACAAGGGCTGTGGCGCGATTGTCTGGAAAAGTAAGTTTCGCTGCTCAAAACAGCTCAGGTTCGTATTCAACGATTTCGCGATACATTTTAGCGAACAATGGTACGTTTATTTGAGCGTTGATGTTGCCAGAGCCAACGATGTTGTGGATTTTATGAGTCCTAAGTTGTAGCTTAAATTCACTAGCTTGTGCTAATTCGCAAATTTTTTCATTTGCAATCTTATTTTCATGTACGCTCTTTGCACCTACACAAACTAATTTTCCCGAATTAAATAATAAACCTTGTAGCTTTAGGTTGTTTCAATTTAATAATCATAGCATTGAAACGCTTATGATCGAACTCTACTCCATTGCAACTTTTCTTAATTTTGTATAAATCTAGGGGTTTTTTGGACAGTTGAGCTGTTGAAACGACATTCTGAATCGTAGACATGGTTCAGAAATGATAATTAGTCAAGAAACAGATATATTTATAGCTTTAAAAAAACGATGGTTTAATATTTCGAAAATGCAACTTGATGATCACTTTTCCAGAAAGAAAGGGGATAAATTCATCTAAATCGTCTTTTATGTTAATTCGATGCTAGATATATCTTTCACTAAAATGGGGACATAGTATGGGTAGTCATACGTTTTATCTATAATGTTGGGGTACGACCATACGTGGGTAGCAAGAAAATTCTGGGGGAGGGGGTGCAAGATTTTTTGAAGGTCAAAAAATGGCCTTAAAAATGGTGGTATGGTGATAAAAACACCATTTTTCGACGTTTCTCATCAAGCACTATCCATTAGCATCAAAAAATTAAGAAAAAAAACGAAAAAAATTTTCAAAAATTGAATTCTGGGGGGGGTATTTTGATTTCTGGGGGGGGGTATTTTGGTTTCTGGGGGGTGCATAACCTCCCCAAAGCCCCCACGTCCAGGTCTGGGTAGGACCCTTCTACATTAACAATTCGTAATAAGGGAACCAACACATCTCCAACAATTTGTGCTTTCAAAATGTTTGCGTAAATGTAAAAGCTTCAATACTGCCAATGTGCATGTTTGGCTCATTTACGCCCCATGTTGATTTCACAATTTTCTCATCCTGAAACCCTAAAATCTTAGACATTTGTGATGGCAATGTTACCGATTTTATGAATTGATTAAACACTGATACTTGTACACATTTTACCGCACAATGGTATTTAAAAAATACTCCTTTTTTATAATGTTTTCTGCATTTAAAAGGTAGAACTGCATATTTTCAACAAACTCGTTTATTGAATCGTAGCATCCAATTGGTATTTTAGTTGTAAGCTCATCGTCGTCGACATCTATTACTCTGATGAGAGATTCACCTTCTTTAAGCGTTTCTCAATTCTGACGATAGATCATTTGGCAAAGACCACATTCCCAATCTCCATTTAACATAATTTTTTGTGGTAAATGCACTATAAATTGAGCTTGAGTATTTTGCTTATCACTTTTTGTGTTACTAGGTAAAGTTACATAAAACTGATCCATTGTTTAGCAATTTGATTAACTAGGAATTCTTTGTTTACTACTCTTGTGCTGAGCTTAAATAGACTATTGGCAAAACCGGTAACGAATTCATCAGCAAAGTTTTTTCTAAACTCCGAAGACTTATTTCATAGACAAGTCTCTGCAGTGCTAGACTAAAAAGTACACGCACAGTTGTCCACACGTTGAGGTTAGGGGTTTCTGCATGCATTTTTTATTATATTTTAATTTTGACGCGTATTTTAGTATATACTCGCGTGTTTTTTCATTTGGTGGCCGCCCATAACTATTGAAATAGTTGCATTTATCGTTTGCATCGAAAAACATGCATACCTAATGGGAACCGGGCAGATTACTCGGGTCTAGTCGGTAGTTTATTGCTCGGAAAAACTCCGTTAAAAACTCGACCCACCGCCTTGTCCCTTTTTAAAACGTTGATAAGCTGAATAGTATTCATTTTTCTAAGCAGTATGGTCAAATATTACGTTTTGATGCTTATCTAACATTACTAAATGATCAAGCTCGGTGTAAACTATTACTTCGATGCCTGTATCTGGTATTTTTCCTGCAAAAGAAATTTCAATGCTAGTCGTACCCTCCCTAATTAGATCCCAATGGGCACCATCATCTTCATTGGGAGTAAGATCAAATGCAAAAACGCACTGACCGTCTTTGAAGCCTTCTCGAGTTATATTGTTTCCTTTATTATCTCTAGCAATATCAAGCGTTTCAAAATGTTTGTCAAATGCTTTAATATACTTTCCATTTTAAAATCTAGCTTCAGAGGATGGGATGGAAAAGTTACACCACCACAAATTACTTTAACTTCATTTATGCTGTATGATTTAAAATTAAATGGCGTTTTTTTAACATTACCTCGATATGCGTCTGCATCAATGCATCCAAAAATTATGTGTCTAGGGAGCTGACCGGAAAACAATGTGTTGAGCGGGGTCGACTGAGATGTGCTTGGAATGTGTAAGTTCATCATCATGACTCTACAAATAGGATATTTTGCAGTATTTTTAGTGAGCACTTGCTCAACAGCTAAATGCACGCTGTCTAAAATTTCGGTCTTTCTTACTAAAAATTTCATTTGCTGTACACTCAGACGAGCATTCATCACTCCACCTGGGCTTTCTAAAACAAATGCATCCGGATTTCTATTTAATTCGAGTCTTATATCAGTATAATTTAATAAAACTCTGTCTTTTAAAAATAAATCAATATGTAGTGGAGCAGTTACTTCAACAATTACATTATTCCTAAAGTTAGACACGCCTTTTCTAAAGCTGTTATTATCTTCACTATCTCGTTTGTTATCTTGTGTGTATAACGCGGATTGTAAATGCGAGTTTTTTGCATTTCAATTATAACTTAGTTTGGTCTCTATGAATGCTCTGTATGCATATTTATCGCCACTATTGTAAACGAGCTTACCATTTAAAAATAATTTAACTTGCCTAAAAAATGTTTTACCAATTAAATTTATGGGTGCAACATAGAATGTGGCAGGGATTTCGTCATCTGCTCCCGCTTCGGCATAGCACCGGGAGATAAGGAAAGTTGCATGTAAATGTAATTTTTATTTAGCTGTAAAAAATAAGGATCAGGAGGTATGCAAAATTTGTACGGACCTTCATCTGTTACTGGGTTAGTCAAATTGATTTCATCCCAGTATCCCCGTTTCACAGTAACCTGAGTAGGAGGAACAGTGAAAAAATCCAATTCGCTTTTTGTGCTAGCGACTGAAGGTGAATCGATTAATGACATTTTCGTTTATGCTTTTTAGTTGAAAATATATCCTGCTTAGGTTCTTTTATAGACTTTGGACATACCCCAAGACCGCACCCCTTTTGTAGTGCTTCGCCAGCTTGTTTCAATAAATTTGATGCACCTTCTTTTCCATATTCTTCCAGCGACTGTATTACGGGTCGACTGTGTAGAATATCGGCTGCTACATGTGCGCCAGATGCAAGCACCTGTTTTCCAATGTTAGTCGCCGCCGATTTCATTATCGGTATGGCCATACAAAAAAATGAACTGAAAAAGCTACCTAGACCCGCCCCTCTTTGGTAAGGGGTACCCTTGAAGCCTACTATACCATAGCCAACCTGTGAGACTTGGTTGCTATATTAGTTGAGCCAAAGGTTGAAATTTTCAGGATTAAATTGTTGTCTCATCTTTTCATTTTTATGCTTATCCGTGCATGCATTTCTTTTCTAGACTTATTTTCGCCCAAGATTTGAGTATAGCGCGCATATGTGGTCTTTTTTTAAGTGCAGGTGGCATTAGTGTCTCATTATTTTCCATTGGTGTACTTAATGTGCGACATCTTTTTTCCGTTGTAGAGAAATGAGACATGTCGGTGATACATACACATCAATTCTCCCATTAAATTTGGACGCTCTTTGTTTATGATTGTTGATTTTGGAACATTTTCGTCCATTAATTTTTGCAGAAAAATGTCAGCTCCTGCAGCTGGATTAGACTTGTTTAACCGAGAGAAATTGTTAATTAAATCTATGATATTTGAACCTACAATTTTATTCCCATTAATAATCATTTCACCCTTGTCCGACCATATAATATGTGGACTTTTGCGCACATATTTCAGCAGCAGTCGAGCATTTTTTTGTTACTTACGTGGTACTGTGTGATGCAGTGCTTCCTCAATAGCATCAAACCCTTGTTTATTTTCTAATTGAAGTGGTATTCCATCTTCAATTTCTAATTGATACGGTTTTTCAATATCTTGCTTTGCTACTTGATATCTACATAAAATTTGATTATATTTTAAAACTTTAGCATCAATAGGCGATGTTTTATCTTGCAATATGTGTAACATTTCTCGATCTAAATCTGACATGTATTTTAATGTGCTTTCACTTTCTCCTACAGCAAGTTCATAATAGACTAAAACCATTTTATTTGATGAATCATCTTTTTTTGCATCGACTAACAATTGACCAGCAATCCCTAATATAGGCGCGAGCAGAACCGGCAGAAAACCGCCTTTTTGTACGAGCATGTCTTTTTTACATTTTATTGAATTGTTAGCAGTGGTTAATTGATGAAGTGATGATTTGTACCTAATTAATTTTCTGAGTTCTTCTGGTTTTATGGGAACATTACTGTTTAATGCATTAAGATTACACTCGCATAGACATAAAATTAAATCATTATCAGCAGTATTTAATATAGCTTTACACTGGCCAGGTTTAGCTTTGACCAACACGTCAATGTAACTAATGTTGTTTTTAAGCGTTTCAGAGCCATTTTTCATAACTCGACGTTCACATAGTTCTTTTATACTTTTTCTGTATAAACTACTGGATGTTTGGAAAGAATATCTGCATGTAGACGTAAATTTTCTGGCGTAGATTGTGTTAAATCAATAAAAAGAAATGAATAGGGCATTTTAGTTGCGTCGTTGAAAGCTTCTAGGAAAAATTTCGAATTTTGAGGAACAGCTGACGGGCTAGTGTTTGTACTTGTAGTCTATCGATAGGATTTTTCATTAAAACTAAATACTCGGCATTTACTCTGCTTGTTCTCAGATTTTTGAAAAATAAATTTTGTACAATATGAATAATAGAAATGTTCCAGTGATGGTAACCAAGTGTAAATAAAATGTCGTTGTTTGATTCAAGGATAAGATCGTCAATAATGACAAGCTGTGGTTCTGACGAATGTTCTCGTATCATATTGATGTCTGGGGCACCCTTCACAACAATCACATCATTAGCTAACGTTTTATGTAAATTTTGATTCTTGGCAAAAAACCACCAAATGAATTTTGGAGTCGGAAAAATCAATTTTTTAACATTTTCAATGAGTTGCTTAACAAATGTTGTCTTGCCCGCTTTTGTAGGCCCAGCCACTATGCATGTGAATGGGTGTTCCATATTTATGCAAATTTTTTGCAATTTTTGCTAATATTAACGGAGCTCGCTCTGCCAACTCAGAGTTGCCCAACCTGCAGGACAAGGACCCGGGGCTTCAGTGCAGGCCAATTTTTTGTTATTTGTTTTTTTTTGATTTTTTCGCTTTTGTATTTTTTTGGAGCCAATTACAGTTCCAAGTTACCAATCAAACCCATTATGCGTTCCACTTGCAAATCTATGATACCTTCGCTTGGCTGCAGCCAAGTAATACGGTGTTCAGGGCAAATGTGCTGCCACATTTCTTGGAAAAGAGCCATCTCCTAATTGCTTATTTGTTGCTCTAGCAGGATGGCGAATTGCCAAAAACCGCGTCTTTTATTTTTGCCCTTGAGACCATAGCGGCTATTGTAATAGTTGGCCGCCATTTCCCACTGCCCCTTGCAATGATCAGTAAAACGAATCCAAAAATAGGAAGCTAATCTAGCCAAGTCAAAATTGCCGTAAGTTCCGTAAATGAAAAATGAAGATAAGTGAAAACAAAAAAGAACAAATAATTCTTCACCAAACGCCATTTTACGACCACTCACATTGGAATGAAATGTTTAAAAGGTAATTATCATGCTCATCAGTTGCTTATATAGATTTTGGAAATACAGTATGGCACTGTTGTTGAAACTGATTGAACTTGATTACTTAATTAAAAATGTTGGCACTTTCTCTGATTCACTCGCCATTTGCTTGGTTTCAGCAATATGATGGCTTAAAACCACGCTTCCAGCCTCTTGCGTCAACCTGTTGTACTCTACGCATTTTGGGCAAATTTGTATTGAAAAATAAATGAGACCCGAGTCCGTTACAAAACAGTCTCTTTCACAGCTACATTTTTGGCAAAAATAGCACAATTCAATCATGAGAGGGTACATTAGGCGGGTAAGATTACGGGCACAAAGTTCCATAGATTTAATGCTCCTACTGAATGGTCGCCTATCCTCAACGGTTACTTTAGTTTTAACATCGGATATATCCATTTTAATGTCATTTATTGATAACCAAGTTCCCTATATAGACTTAGATTTTCTCAACATTATTAACCCAACTGTTAAATTTATCAGGATATCCACGCCACTTAACAAAATATTCAGTTTTTCCACGGGTTTTGAGCGTTTTTATCACTTTCTCTATAATGTATACATTATCAGTCAATTCAAGCATTTGCATTTCTAACTCATAGAATACACCAGCTAGTTTTTCACCCATTGTATCTTTCAGAATATAAACGGGCGGCTTTCTCCTTATCCTTCTATCAACTGTGAACGCTTCTTTGCTCCAATTGGGTTCATAGCCTTTCTCAAAAACGCCTTTAACTTTGCTTATGCAGTACTTTATCACCTTTTTCAAATTTAAATTTTAAGTCGCTTGTATCAATTCTGAATGCTTTTTGCAAAACTTTCTTGTTCATTTTTAAAATTTACCTTAGCTGGCTCAATGCCAATAGTGCGATGTTTCGTATTATTATAGCCTATTAATAAATCTTGCAGTATATCTGTGTATTTATACGTATTGTGTTTTGTGAAATAGCGCCACATGCGTTCTTTTAGTGTACAATTAAATCATCCAATGACAGCTGCCTTGAGTTCACTGTTTGTAAAGAAAAAGTGAATATCATTTTGTTGTAAAAAGTCTTGAAACTTTTTATTCATTAATTCTGTACCTGCGTCACTTTGAATTTTTTTCTGGCTTACGGCCATCGTCTAAAATTAATTTAAATGCATTCAGTATGGAATTAGCGCTTTTGTTTTTCATAGGTGTGCTCCAAGCATACTTGCTTAACACATCTATACAGTTTAGTAGAAATACGTAACCACTATTATGTTTTTAAGCGATTGCAAATGAGCCAAATCCACTGCCCATTGCTCGTCAATTCTTGAAACTACAACTTTATTGCGTGCATATTTTTTCCTTGTTGGTTTGTGTAATGTATATGCAGGTTTGGTTTCTAAACATTTTACTACAGTGTGTCTGGCAGCTTAACTCGTGTTGTCAATATATTTGCGCCAGTGTAGCCAGTCTTAGGATTGTAATATATTTTTTCCATGCTTAATAGAAATATAACGCTTTTTTTGCCTTTTGCGACAGTGCAGAAAATGGTTGAACACATTTTGCAGAACTTCACTAAAATTTTAAGACTAATGTAATCTCGAACAACTCTTAGTAAACAGTCCTTACATTTTACTGCAAAGCTTATATCATTTGGCTTAGGTCTGGGCCCATCCACATCTTCAAAAAAAGTAGAGCATGTATTTGTTTTTCTTGACAATGTTTACCTCGCCAGAACATTGCATACACGGTCTAAAAGCAAAGTCTAGACCATTTTTACCGTCAACAACTTTTAAGATACATTCTCTGCAACCTGGCCGAAAAAAGCTACACCATCTACGTTGAAAACAATGTTTTTTGTGGATAAAGGTGCAAATTTCATAATGATACACTGATCTGGGCACTACGGAACACTGAGGACACATTGGGAGACTCATTTCTGCTAGAACCTGAGCTACGCAATCCCATTATATAATTTTTCCAGATGTTTTCTTGAAAGTTTGCACAAAATCAAAATTGATAAAACTACATCTATGCAACCCAATACTTTGTTGTAAATGGGCTGCAAATAATTTTGATCAATACATGTATTATTATGAATTTTGTTGATTTTCTAAATAGAAAAAAATCTTATATAAACATGCTTCTCAGCAACTGCGTATGCAGTGCTCAGTGCCAGCACGTGGAGCTGAGCATGTATCGGCACCATATTTTTAGTTTTTCATTTGTTTGAACAAACGCAAAATTACAAAAAAGGATGGCAAACACACCTGGGCGTAAGGAGGGGGAGGGGTTTGGAGGTATGCACGCCCTCCGAGAAACCAAAATTCTCCCCCAAAAATCAAAATACGCATCCCCTCAGAATTCAATGTTTGAAAATTTGTTTCGTTTTTTGCAATTTTTGGATGCCAATGGATAGTGCTTGATGAGAAACGTCGAAAAATTGTTTTTTCGCCATATCACCATTTTAAAGGCCATTTTTTGACCTTTGAAAAAATGGTGCCCCCAGAATTTTCTTACTGCCCACGTATGATGGCAAAGCGTGATTATTGTAAAAAATGATAGCACAAGCATTAAAATCTGTAAGGTCAAGAAGACAATGCGTTTATCGTAGACAATTTTATATCGTTTGGCCACATCTTGCGTCACTACCTCGTGGTCTGGTTGACGAGCGATTTGAGGGAAATATACCGTTTTTTCAATAATTGTATTCTCTTTGATGAATTCGTGAACCATTTTATACAGCGAACGAAAATTGATTTTTGACGCAGTTGCAGAACTAAGAGTAGATCCGTGAACTTTTATGTGATAGTAATATTTTTTGTCAGATGGGGAAAATACTATGTATGAATAATTTTTTGGTCCGCAACTAACAAAGGTATCAATGTAAGCATCCAAGCCATAGTCCTTTAATTCATTTATCATATTTCCTAGATATGAGCCTAATGGCACTTCATATTCATTTTTATTGATTGTTGACTTGAATATTATGCTGTCTGTATCAAAGTATAGTGCGCGGTTGCCCAATTTCTCCAGAAAGTCATACAATCTTAGATGCGCTTGAGCTGTTGTGTAAGCAGCGATAACGGCATTTGTGTTTCCCATAATGTCAGCAAGTTCGTCTTCTTTAGTGTATGTTACTGCTACTACATTTTCATTAATTATATTAATTGAATTTATTATATAACTGGGGTTGAATATCAGATCTAAGCAGGCTTTGGGGTCTATGAAAAACGAAGTTTTAGCCATGTTATTTTGTTGACCGAATTTTCCCCAAAAAGAATTATGCATTAGTTTAGCAAGTGCACGCATTCCAATGTATTTAGCAATTTTTTCTGGTTCCAATATGATTCCCTTGTGCTCATTGTATTCTTGAATATATTTTAGTTTGTCATCGACCGTTTTGACCCAGGTTGGCCAGCCATCCAATTCCTGTTTCAATTTCATGAATTTATTAATATACGTTGTAAAAAGTCCGCCATTTGGATTTTTTATTGGATCAAATTGTTCTGACTGTTCATAATGCCATATTTCATAAATATCTGAAATCTTATAGCCTAGTTCGAGAGCTTTGTAAACTTCTAAAGAAACCCAAGTCCCAGATAAAGCGCGCTCTGAATCAACATGTTTACATTTTTCGTTTTGATGATTTTCAGTACAAGTACAACAAAGTGGAAAGTACACTTTGCTTTTAAAACGATAAGGTAGAACGGGGTGGTACAGCTGATGGGGCGGTAGAATCCTTAGCTTCATCAGTCCTTCATATGGGCGATTTTCAGCAGTAATTGACGAAAAATTTTCTGTCAGAATTTTGGGATCACCAATTGGGTAGAGCCCATACTTGTTTACTGTAGGATAAAGGCTGCATATGTCCGTGTAAGAAATTTTTTCCAATAAATTTCCATTGACATCTTTCTTGATTTTATGAAATAGCGTTGCATTTGTTTGACCCCCGTAAAACGCTTCTTTAGGGTCTATGGGTTCTATAATATTGACTGAATTAAAAAACGATTTCATTTCTATATTTTGGCTTAGCTCCTGCTTCAACTTACATTCCCATTTCTCCATGACTAAATAGCCACATTCTTCAAGTTCGTTCCGTCGCCTTAAGGTATTTTGATATGCTTCCTCAGCTGTCCTAATTTGATGTGCTGTAATCTGTGTTCGCTTTTTCATACAAAGTTGACAGCCGTGCCAGTAACACCCATTGAATTCGTAAATCATATTTGCACAGATACCGTCAACTTTAAAGCGTCCAATTCTTTGTTCACCTGCATTTCTGGCGTGCTTAATATCAATCTGTTGAGCATGACTTATACATTTGAGCCATTTAATAGCTGTGATTGAATGCCTATCCTTTCTTCTGTCACCGCCGTGAGGAATAATGCCTATAGTGTTTGGTTTGAGATAAGTGGCCTGGAAAACCTTATTGCAGGCACTAGCAAGGGTTAGCAAACTTTCAAATGGGTCTAGCCCCGTTTCGGCTATGAATAAATTTCAAAATTTTAAAGAACATTGTCTCAGTATGTCAACATCTGACTCGCAATAAGCTAAAAGTTCTGCTTTGAAATCGAAAATACTGTCCTTTTGTGTGTTAAACCAATCATAAAATGCTTCACGATTCTTAGGTGACATTGTTGCAGGTGAATAGTACCATGTGTCAGGAACTGGCCCAATATAAGATTGATTTTCTGAAATATTGAAGAAATGAGGAAAATAACCCTTTTTCAATTCTGATTCATCGAAGGTTTTTGGCATAGCTGAGAGGGGCATAGGTAAAAATTATATGAATCAATAAGCCTTACTGACCCTATTGATAAGCTCATAATCTCTAATCCTCTCGTGATGATTGTTGGTGCTATAGCCTGACTAAAAAGATATTTTAAAATGAAATGTCCGTCAAAGCCTTTTGAATTGTGTGCTATGCAAGTGACATTTTCGAGGTTGAACAAAAATTTGCAGAAATCTGTTGTGCAATTTTCTCCATAAAAAATGCGATACTTTTTTCCACAATTAGCACAATTCCCCATTGGTTCCGATAGGCATTTTCTGCACACTACATGAGAAGTGCATAAATTTGGTTTATGCACATATTTTAATCCAGACTTGGTCTCACCAATCCGTGTTTCCTGCATAGTTTCAAAATCATAGAAGACATATTTTTTAAGTTTTTCACTGTTTTTGATTGACACTGGCTGTATATAACATTGATGATCGTTTTTTGAAGCATGCATTTTGCACATACGACAATAAAATTGGCCGCATTTGTGTTGTTGTATTTTATCAATCCTGCTTAAATGACGTCCACATTGTTCACACACTTTCTTTTGCTTACATATTGAAAAATTACTTTACCCAATTTGCTTATGTTTTTAAAGCATGTTTGCCCACGAAAAAAATTGTAGGCAATCTTTGCACCTTATTAAATCAATATTAAGACATGTAGGTATAGAATAGCAACAAGGACAAATTTTAGAGCACCTATGCTCTTCCCTATGATCATAGCCTTTGTTACAATTATCACAAAAATATCCTCTTTCGAAAAAGCCGCATACTTCCAATAACCGTAAAATGATTGTCATGATGATAAAGATGAATAACATTTTTGGCCGACGTTCCTTGAAAAATAATTGCATTACAAAAGTCGGCACTACAAACTTTAATTTGAAAATCTGATAAAACGGATTGCAGTTTATTAAGTTCAGGTAAAGTGCAAGTAGATGTGTGACCCTGAAGACCTGCTTTAACCATTAATTCTTTTGCAGCTCTTTTTTGTGTACTGCTCTTCCACATATCGCTTTCATGTATTTGCTTATACCGATTTTCCAAAAGTTTATCATTAGGATTTGCTCTGTGTAGTAGACCCGCCTTTGCTACAACTAGAGCCCTAGCCAAGCACAAATTATCATTATTTTAATATGTACAAAACAACTTTTATTTTTCATCATTTTTTCCAAGCTAATAAATTTTTACTTATGTACTTCTTCTCCACATGGCGGACTAACATGTACAATTTTAATCTGCGTTTCTTCGCTATCAAGGCAAACTTGCTCATTTGACTGTAAAACACTACTAACTGCATGTAGAATTTGCTCTTCATTTACTTGTGTGCACAGCCAGAAAGGAATAATGACTGGTTTTTTTAAAGTTGGATGAATAAATTGCAGACCGATTAAATCCATAGCTTTTAATTTTCGATAATTTTTGAAATTATGCTGTCAAAAATGTTTGTCAAATTTTGTTCAAAATTTAGTTCATCTAAATTTTGGAATTTGACCGGGTAAGCATGCCCTTCTGTATTAAATCGCTTGATTTTTTGAATTTCTGGTTCGCCTAATTTGAAGGAATAATCCGGCGGCAACCACTCGTCCACTATCTCCAAACTATCCCCCCACTCATCCCAAACATCCTGCGTTTCTAAATCTTCTAACTCAACTCTCTCACTATTGTAATTCATCACAAAAAAATTAAATGAAGCTTGAACGAAACTTTCAACCAATTGCAATTAACCTGGAAAGTAAAACGATTAAACTTTTAATCGCCTTCTCCTTTTATAGTTTCAATTTTAATTGGACTTTGAACTCAGTCACGTTTCTTATTAAATAAAAAACTTTCATTAGTTAAAAACTATAATAAAAAATATTTGTGACTCATCGCGTGATGTACTACTGAGGTATATACGGAAGAGTGACATAATATTTTACATGTTTGCTTTCATGACGTAATGCTTGCATAAACCAGGACAGTTATTTCTCACTGCGTCTTTTACGCTAAAACAAAGTCTTATATAATTATTCGCTTTTTTATTTACTGTTTTTGTTTGTCCGAAAACGAATGATGTTTGTTTTTCTTTGTGATTATACTATGTGGAACAAAACTGATTAGACGCAGAGTAATAATACATCATAAAATAAAATGACGAAACGAGAGTCAATATGCCACTTTTTTTAAAACGTGCAATTGAATAGCTTGTGCTTTAGAGACGACAATGAGAATTATAGGCGATGCTTTATAATACATGATAGGCAAAATGTGTCAGCTTATAGTATGAGCCTAAAAAAGCAGGTACATACTGCAGCCAGCACTGATCATATTAGGAAGCTGTGACGTGAGGGCTAATGCTCTAAACTGCTCTCTTAGAACATTAGAACTGAAGTCGTATATTATACTATTTGACTATGCTTAAGTGTAGGGGGTGATGATGGGTCGTGGAGTACTACTTATTTCTTCTTTGCACCCACTTTGTGCACTAATGTGCCACAATATGCGATTATTAAATTGCACTGTGTTGCACAGTGCACTACACTTATGCACACTTGGTAGTTGGGCAATGCCCTGTGCAATATGTTATTTTTTGTAATTTCTTATGCCTTAAGCAGAACCCCCAGAATTTGATCGCTGCCCTTGTATGCTTACACAGTATTAGTATTGTAATGATGGGCAATAAAACGCTCGAATCTAGGCCTCTTGGTGACATAGTGAACATGCATTATTTTGAATAAAAATTATGCCCTATTTACTACTTTTCCAGCATAACATTAACAATTTCTTTTTATTGATTACCTTAATTTGTATTTTGTTTATTTTTATCATGTTGATGGCCCCCTGCTGAAGAAGAAGCATACTATATCTTCCAATGACAAAGTTATTAGTAAAAATTCGTCTTCCTCAAATTTTGTTGTTTAAACGCTTAGCTTAAGGTACCAAAGAATATGCTGTTTTCTTGAAAGGCCTTGTTGATAATCCTTTAAAAGAATCCAAAATACTTATGATTTTATTTTCATTCCACAATAGCATATGCTATGATTCCCAATTTTGCTGTCTGGAATTAATATTGAACACGCGATTTTCTCAAAAACCGGTTTCTTGTTATTAGATAGAGCTTTTCCTTGCTATTTTATGTCAAAATATGTACGAAAACTTTTGTACACTGCTAAGGTAGGTAAGTAGTCTTTGCTTATAATCCAGTTCTTCAAGTGCCTGTATTTTGCATTGCGTTTTACTTTTAGCTGGTGCGGTTTTGGACATAAATCATTAAGTTTGCATATATAAATTCTCCATACGCTTAATTACAGTAGTGAATAGATGAACAGAAATATTGATTCTATTTGCTGAATGTATACCTACTTATTTGGATTCTTACGACGATTGTACACTACTTGTTGAATATTTTGTGAATATTCGTCTGAAGATGACGAGTTAATTCAGAATATAATGGATTCACGAACTAAAAATTGGTACAACGATTTAATTTATTTTTTTATTTAAGATATATAAGTATTTAATTAAGATCCTATTTTGACATTTATGCTAAAAATTCGTTCATTTACCAACAAGCTGATATTTGTAACAGCAAGTTAATGAGGTAAATAATTTTATTTTAAAGTACATGTAAATTCACTAGAGATATAACCAAGAGTAGAGCAGTGGGATGGCTGCACCCCCTTAGGTATTCAGATAATTCTAGATCCTCCACTTTACACTCTTAGGTACCTTGCAAATGGTACCTCAAAATCGATTAAAAGATTCTGTGCATTTCCTCTGTTTTTCTTTGGTTGACCAATAAATGACCAATTAGATGACCACTAGGTGACCTGTTGAATGACCGTACATTGTTTACACTACCACCAATCATATAGCATTGATGCAAATGTAGTTTTCAGGGATGCCGCCCATGCAAATTGCACTTAAGTGCAAATGCGTGGGTGAACCCAGAGTGCCAGTATGTACTACTAACACACATAAAAAATGGCACTCGTTATGCTATAGCCAGCAACGTGAAAACGCCACAAAAAGTTGGTGAGTACAATTTTCATTAGCCATCATGAACCACGGCTTGAAATTCTATTGGTCAATTGAGGGGCGGGGGGCGAGTTCTGAAAAACGTATTGTGTGGGGGGCGAATTGTATTTGTTTGTGTGTTTGTATGTGTGTAGGGGGGTCGAATTTTGTGGGTGCGAAATGCTGGGGGCCATTGATCACCCGATCCGTTTTCGAAATTGTATACAGTGGTCTACTTACAGTTGCCATCTAACAGCTATATAAAATGAATTCCTGGCTTCCAGCATTCCATATTCCGTAGCATATACACATTAACATTTTGTGATTATGTAATACTGTGTGATCCATGCATACATTCTAAAAACAGCATTAATTCTGCTACACTGCAATGCTACATACCTACATACATATGCCTACGGATGTAACTACATATATTGTAAAGTATGTTGCATTTATCCGGGAGCTTTTACACAATATTTAATCCATACACAATAGGCTAGTAAGCTGGCTTACAAATTTCATGCAACTTGCCCAAGAAAACCGATGAAGACCATTCCTGTCAAATTAGTTTAAAACATTGACTTCAAAAAAAGCTTCAATGTAAGGGAACAGATTATGTCGTGGTACGTAATATTTTCATTCAGCTCATATTGTTTCTTCGACTATTTGCTTCTTTGAGCGAATTGCATTAAAAGCTAACAGAACACAGAAAGTAGTACGCATATGGTAAACTCTACAATAAAATTGATACCTACCTACAGTACAAACGAACAACGTCCACAATATTTTACATACAAGCGTCGATACGATATATTCAAATAAGCCAGTCAGGCGATATAAACAACTAATGGCTATGTAAACTGCGATTGTAAAGAACGACATTTTTCAGAGGCTCAATGAAGTGCAGCGAATGTAAAATAGTTTTCATCGGTAATAACCGTATCTCAATACGACAGTACGCATGTCTGTATAGTGTAAAGTAGAGTAATCTAAAAAAGTTCGAAACGACCATATGCGCTTATAATGACGTGTTTAAGTTTACAGTTTTGAAGTGTAAAGGGAATAAAAATCTTGAAACAAGTTTACAGTAACTCATCTTCCGACTTATGCTTAGTTAAACAAGGAATATCAGAATGAGGAAAAGCTAACGCGATAGCATTGGCACATATCGATTGCATCAACCACACTAAATTAAAACAACGAATGAGCATATCTGAATGTAATAAGATCGGATAGGCCCGTCATCTTACATGAGCGTGGAAGGGTCCGACCGAACCCCCTTCACCCCCATCCCCCTATCTGCGGGACATCTTAAAATGATAGATCCACAGAGTCGAATGTTTGGTGCTATATTAGGCGATTTTGACCCATAGGACCACCAGAATGTGTCTGCTTATCATCTTGACCCGTCATCCTTCGTGTCCAAAAAACCAAGATTTTAACCCCTACTTTTGGACAGAAATTGCTATTTAAACCGTTTCTTTGTTTTAAACAACAAAAAAACTAGAAATTATACGCCCCTCCTTGGTGTCATTTTACCATGCATGGGCAAGAGTCAAATTCTTGGGGTCTGCTTGGTGTAAAACCGGCAAAATCCCAAAATGCCAACAATTCAATCCTGGGTGGTCTACCATTTTTTATGTCTACCATATTCTCTGGGGTTTGACCATCCTCCACCTTCACGCCCACGCGTAATCATTCCGAGCATAGGTGGGCAGCCCCAAATTCTGGGAGGACGGGTGTTACAAGATTTTTCAAAGGTAAAAAAATGGCCTTAAAAGTGGTGGTATGGCGAAAAAATACCATTTTTCATCATTTCTCATCGAGCACTATCCATTGGCATCAAAAAATTGCGGAAAAAACGAAAAAAATTTTCAAAAATTGAAATCTGGGAGGGGGTATTTTGATTTCTGGGGGTATTTTGGTCTCTTGGGGGTGCATACCCCCCCCGCCAAACACCCTACGCCCAGGTATGATTCCGAGTACGTGTACTATAACGAGAATGCCCTATACTCTGTTCTTCAATTCTGGAAATACTTCGCGAACCAATTCGTCCAATAAGATGTAGGAAAGTTGCTTGTTAATCAAAGGGTGATGTAATGTATCCAATAGGGAGCCGAGGGCGTGGTCGAACTGAGTTCGACCAATAGGGAGCCGATCCAACGCCGATTGATCGAAAAGTCGCCTAATGGCGTCAAAGGCCCTCCTCCGCGCAATACTGGATGGTGCTAAACGTAGCGAATGACATGAATAGCACACCTTACATGTTTTATATTAAGCTGCAATATTTCTGCTAAGCGTGAGCTATAAAAATCGGTTTTTTGCCTTAGTTAAAAGGTAATAGAATTTGAATTGCGGGCCACAATCACACGTGGGCGTGGGGGAGGGGTTTCGAGTGGGGTATGCACAACCCAGAAGTTGAATTCCCCTCCCCAGAATTCAAATTTTGAAATTTTTTCTTTGCTTTTTTAGCGATTTTTGATGCCATTAAATAGTGCTCGATGAGAAACGTCGGCAAATCGTGTTTTTTCTGCCATACGACCACTTTTAAGACCATTCTTTGACCTTTGAAAATTTTTTCACCCCTCCCCCAGAATTTCGGTGCTGCCCACCTATGGCCAATATGCGGTAGAGGAGTTGCATAGTTCGTTTTGTGTATATATTTTACACAATAAAAAAACAAGCTAGGCATATGGCATCTGCGATATATGAACTAAAAGGGGTTCAAACAGACACACTTAGAAACGCCGAAGAAGCTTGCTTTTGACGCGTGTCTGTCCACTATTTATGAGTGTAAAACGGAACTCCTAAATTTTACCCCTCCTCCCACAAATCCCATGCCGTGCATGTCTGCAGCCCGTATCCACGATTCGGCTAAGCGGGAGGTCCTAGAAAAGTTGTTCGTAATCTTAGGAATTTTCCATGGATAACTTGTAAAAACAGCATTCTCTGACTTTTTAACACGCTCTAAGCTCATAAAATTCTATGTTTTCGGAAAAAGTTATATTTTTTCTAAAAAGTCTGTAAAAATGCCATTTCTCGGTCGCGCGAGCAGCCAAAAAATAGGAATTACTTCAAAAGCGCCGGAAATCTGAAGATTTTCTGGCAAACAAAAATCAATTTTTTCATATTCGACTGCGTTATATTATGTTCCCGTCAAAATTTTTTTAACGGTTAGGAAATGGGGTGGGAGGTGAAGTGGCCCCCTTGAAAAGAGCCCTGCCTATGAGCACGTATGCATGTACAGCTAAAATTTGAATACTCTACTAAATGTACTGAGCAAAGGCGAGATCGTTTGATGTCAGAAATTTAATTTTTTAAGCACGTCGCAAGGCATTTATCTCGCAGGTCGAAAATTAAATACTGGAATTATGTTTGCTATTGCAATTTCTAAAGAAGCGTTAAAAAAATTAAAAAATGAGAATAACGAGGAAACAGTAAATTAAAAGGAAGCCATATTTCGTAAAGAAAAATGTTAAGCATTATTACGAAGCAAAATGCAACGCAAAACGGTGTAAAGTGAAAAAAATAACTGTCGAAATACTGCAAAAAGCAGAGCAATTAGTAAACACATATCAAAATGTTGTAAAGAGAATGATTAAAGTACACATGCAGCGGCTTGAAATTTTATGCGGGGGTTCCCGGCCAGTTTTAGGGGCCTCTTTTTGGCCAAAAAGGCCTAGAAAAGACCAAAAATTTGTTTCCAGAAATTGGGGTGAATTTTTTCCAAAAATTGTGGGAGCGGTTCAAAATTTTATCGCTTCAGGGGATGGGGGACGACCAACTTTGGATGGGGATCCCCCATCCCGATATTACATGTTTGGTTTAAAGTTTGAAATACTAAGCTAATCGGTGCCGCATAAAACGGCGTGAAGAAAACAGCTCAAACAAAATAATTTCCGTAACTGTGAAAAGCGAAAAATAATAACAAAATAATATTGCAATAATCGATGTAAAGTGAAAATTACACGCCAGAATAATCCTGCTTCGTTGTATGGTATTAGGTGAAAAATAGCGTTCAAAATAACGCGATGCTTGGTGTAAAGTCGAACATAGCAATGTATGCACTATATCGATATGCTTGATCAGTTGGTCAGTGTAAAGTGAATTTTATTTTGCGTATGGAGCCACTTTCACACTTAAAAATAATGTTAACTATGCAAATGACTACAATAAAGAAATTTTAGGGTCTTGTGAGTGAAAGCGTGGGTGTGCGTGTATGTGTTCAAAATTTTTCTGACGCAAGACATTGTCAAAAAAGGTAGGTACGCACGTAGTCAGTAATGTGTAATACAATGCTAAATAAAATCAAAAGGTCGTGAGCAGAAGCAATTGCAACACACACGTATTTAACCGAACTTTCTCACGTTTCAAACAGAGGTGGATCTAGGATTTTCCTAAAGGGGCGGTGACCACACATGGGCATGGGGGTTTGGGGGATGCAGCCCCAGAAGTTGAAACACCCCCCCCCAGAAATCAAAATATCCCCTCCCAGAATTCAATTTTTAAGAATTTTTAAGAATTTTTTCGTGTTTTTCGCAAATTTTTGATGCCAATAGATAGTGCTAAATGAGAAACGCCGAAAAATGGTGTTTTTTTGCCATACCACCAATTTTAAGGCAATTTTTCTGACCTTTAAGAAATCTTGCACCCCCCAGAATTTTCTTGCTGCCCACGTATGGGCACTGGGCAGTACCCCAACTTTTGAAAAGACAGTGAGGAATAGGTCCGAAATTTGCCCTTAACAACGAATATAGCATTTTTTCGGCATTTTACCATGCTTACTTTATTTAAAATCAATTTTGGCGCGAAATTTATGTGAGAAATTTCGAAATTTTCTGCAACTTTTTGTGAAAAAATCATCAAATCCTTCGACCCTCAGCGAAATAAGCGCCAGAAAATTTGTGAAATTTGAATGGAAGGACGTTAAGAAACTTGGTTTACTGCTCGAGTTCCTGCATTTTTAGCATTTGATGCGGAACGTCAAAAATTTTACGCAAAAGTTATGCTCTAAAATAGAAGAAATCTATGAGAAAATATTTGTTTTTGCTTTTGATATAGTTTTGAAAGCTAAATTGCTTCCAGGTCGCCAAGAAAGTAAAAAATGTCATTGTAAGATATTATCTGGCGTGAAACGCCGGTAAAATTGGAGAAATTATGATCGCTGACGGCCAACATTCTTCATCTCGCCAAATATTTTGGGCCAATGGGAGGCGGCCGAACCTCTCCACCATATCTGGGCGTAGGGGGAGGGGGAATTCGAAGGGCATACGACCCCCAGAAACCGGAATAACCCCCAGAATTCAATTTTTGAATTTTTTTCCGCACTTTTTGATGCCAATGGATAGTTCACTATGAGAAACGTTGAAAAGGGTTTTTTTTCGCCATACCATCATACGTGGGCGGCAAGAAAATTCAGGGGGAAGGGGGTACATGATTTTTCAAAGGTCAAAAAATGGCCTTAAAAATGGTGGTATCTTGTAAAAAACACCATTTTTCGACGTTTCTCATCAAGCACTATCCATCGGCATCAAAAAAAAATGCGAAAAAAACGGAAAAACATTTTCAAATTTTGAATTCTGGGGGATTTTGATTTCTGGGGGGGGGTATTTTGGTTTCTCGGGAGGGGGGTAGCATACTCCCCTAACCCCTCACGCCCAGGTGTGCATACCACCAATTTTTAGTCAATTTTTTTACCTCTGAAAAAATCCTGCAACCCCAGAACTTCGGTGCCGCCCACCTATGCTTGCGACTTAATTTTTCAGTACGCGCGTTTCAAATTTCAAATAAAAACAACTTTTTGATATAATTTTGTAGTATGCTATATGTGAATCAAAAACGCAGAAGTCGAGAACGGTGTTAAGAACAGTTCCCTAGCTAAAAAACAAGGAAATTTGACAGAGGGCCCCGAAATTCAAAGACAGATGAGGATCGATGTTAGATCGAAGCGAACATATTACCGCGAGTGTAAACCAATTTACATTCCTAGATTTTCATATGTAAATCTAAACGTAAATTAAGTTTAATACTCGTTTAAACAGCTGCAAAGTTTAAAAATACGTAAGCTAGAATATTTTGTTTGCTAAATTCAGCGTTTTTTCAACAAACTAACAATTAAGAAAATGTAAAGAAAATCAAAACAAAGTGAAAAAGGCAAAAATAACGATAAATAAATAAAAAGTATTAAAAACCGAAAAAATAAAAGTATTAAGCTAGAATGGTAAAAGTAATTGCAGAGGGGTCATCGTCATAAATTAGCATGATGAGCGACATGGGTTGGAGTACCCGCGTTCTCTAGTCAATTCAAACGCAAAAATATTTTTTGACCTTTGACCCCAAATAGTAAACTCAACATACTGTAACAGATCCAAACTGCACTAGGGTAACAAGCCTAGCCGTAAAACTCTTAAGCAAAAATCTGGAAAATGCACTTAACAGAAAAAATTACAAAAAATAAGATCAATGAGCTTAAAACGTAAACAATAAAATTTTAAAAAGAAGACGGCATACTGTACCATTTAATTTTTCCTCCAGTGACGATACAGTGACACCAGTCGAGTGGGAGGCATCGTTGTCGCCACTACCGTACAACCTTTGGGTCAACGAGCGAATGACCCTGCTTATTTGGCACGGAGCCAAGGCGTCTTCGATTCGCTGGTAGGCGTGACCGTAAAAAAGGCCGCCCAGCCAATCGCGAATCGGATGCAATAAACCAACCAATAGGAGAAAGAGGACGTATGGCGGCCGAAATAGTCGACGAATCAGAATCAAGACGCGCCAAAACGAGTCAGGGGGAAAGGCTAAAAAACAAAAGACGCTGAAAATGCAAAATATAATAAAATTATAAAATAGTCAAAAAAATAAAATGAAGGAAACGCGAGATTTAACAGCGCAAGTAAAACATTTTATAACTAACGCAAGTGTACAGCGACAGTGGCGGATCTGGGATTTTCCTAACGGGGGAGGCGTATCCCAACTTTTCCAAAAACAGTCAAAAAATAGGTTCAAAAATTTGCCCTTCACCCGCGGAATAGCGTTTATTCGGCGATTGTATATTTTTACTTAAATTCACTTTTGACCACACATGGGCGTGGGGAGGGGGGGTTTTGGGGGTATGCACCCCCAGAAGTTGAAATACCCCCCAGAATTCAAATTTTGAAATTTTTTTTGCTTCTTTAGCGATTTTTTGATGCCATTGGATAGTGCTCGATGAGAAACGTCGAAAAATGGTGTTTTTTCGCCGTACGACCACTTTTAAGACCATTTTTTCACCTTTGAAAATTTTTTTCACCACCCTCCCAGAATTTCAGTGCTGCCCACCTATGCTTTTGACGCGATAATTTAAAAAAAAATTCGAAGTTTTCAATTAATTTGAGCGAAAAAGTCATTAAATTTCTTTGACTTTTGCAGAAATCTGGCGCGAAGCGCTTGAAAATTTGCGAAATTTAGGCGGATGGACCTTAAGAAGCATGATTCACCGCTTGATTTCCTGTATTTGTAGCGTTTGATGCGAATCGTTGAAAATTTTTGATTGAAAATAGAAGAAAACAATGCTAAGGTAGCTGTTTCTGCTGTTAAAATTATTTTCAAATCTATCACATGAGCAGAAAATGGCTTCTAGGTCGCCAAGAACGTGAATACATGTCATTAATAGGTATTATCCGGCGCTCAGCGCCGGAAAATTTGAGAAATTATGGTAACTGACGGCCAAAAATCATTCCAAATTACATATCCATTTTTTAATCGCTAAATAATTGTAGCCTACGGGGGCGGCTGCCCCCGTCGCCCAACCTTTCTTAAATCCGCCCCTGTACAGCGCGCTCCTGAAATAAAAGCGAGTCTAGTAAATCTAATAATTAAGACAAACAGTTTAACATTAAATCAAACTAAATTTCTACAGATCTCACCACTTAAGTGCTCGCTTAACTAAAATTCAGTTTGCATGTCTCTAAAAATAGAGCATATCAATTCTGGGTAAAAAATCAGGTAGTTTACACTTTGTTAAATAAGGCCTAGAAACCTCAACGATCGGAACTTTTGACCTTTTACATGATTCCGCATTTACATACTGACCTCACCGGCCGCACTAGCCGTATTTTGATTAAACCCGTGAATGCTCGGTTTCTTACAAAAAATATGTAAACTCCTTTGAACGTTAAATGGAAATAAGTTTTATACGATAATAACACGGGAAGGTGAGTAATAAATTGCCCATCAACGTAGCTCTCTAATACACGCAATATTTAGTCAACACCACATGTGGGCGTGGGTGTTTGTACACCTTCCAGAAGTTGAAATAGCCCCCGCAGATTACTCTAGGCCCCCGAAATTCAATTTTTAGTAACATTTTTGGCGATTTACCCCATCCTAACCCCCAGAATTTTGGTGCTGCCCATGTATAATTCACTCTACCTTATACCACGCATTTAAATAAACCCACTTTACACCAGACGAGCAACGCGTCGAAATTCTAGGTAAGGAATCCCCAGCTATCTTTAGGATAAAATAAATGATCTCTAATTTTTGGCCAAAAATCGCAAAAAACACCTAAAATAGCGAAAAAAGACAAGCTTTCGCCAAGATTCACGGGGGAAGAAGGTCAAAGACTGTCTTAATTTAGGGTGATGCGGTGGACGACGGAAGCTAAATGAAGATTCCGATCCATCCTTTTACATGTATGGTTTACACCAAAGTACTAGACATTGATAGATTGCTCACCTTCGCCTACTAAGCCCGGGTCGAGCGATTCGCCGTTAACTTTGGGCACCCATTTGCTGGACAAGTTAAAATTATTTTTATACAATCTATGCTGATGTAAAAAGCGTTTGTGGTGCGGTGTAAACTCGGCCGCCGTCTTGTTCACTGACGCGCAGCCAAACAAAGAACTCGACGCCGATTTGCAGATCGATATTTTGCGCTCGTTCTGATTGGTCGACGGCCGTTTTCGCGAAGCGTTCTGACTAATCGCCGACGACGCAGCGTATTTTTGGCCTCCATTCTGATTGGCCGACGACGATGACGTCATAGCCCGATCGAACAGGACGGATAGGCTAGACGATGAGCTAGCTCCGCCCACTGCATTATTCTTGACCGTGTCTTGAGCCGACGACGACGACGTCGACGCCCTGTTGGCGCCGACGCCGGCCGTTGCGACGTCGGATCTACAATAATCCTGACCGAGGGCGTCTAAGAATGGGGCCAAATTTTGGCCGCGTTCCAACGAAAAGCGACCCGGGAAACTTTTCATCATTTGCAAAGCGTTTGGAAAAAACGTGGGTGTAAATTCGTCGGTCGAAGTCAAGAAAGTATACAAAAGTTCGCTGAATAATGGAAAAAACGGAAAATATATTAAGCTTATAATTATGTTTAATTACATTAGCATTTTAATTATATATTTTTAACTTTAAGTAAATTAGCTAATTTGGTATTCCATACAAATGTTTAATTGTGTAGTTCAATTAGATATTTAATAAAAACAGTGCAAATAATTTATTTATTTATTTAATTACTTATTGATTTCTTCAAATTTATATATCACTTCTAGAAGCAAAAACAAAGCTGTTCAATCGGAATGCGCAAGGAGCATACTAAAAAATGCAAATGTGTCATTCTATTGACTCACATCATATGTCCCGTTACTAAATCGTAATAAGCATTAATTGTGTTTTTAATTAATTGTGCTTTGTGCATTAGGAATAAAATTTATTGTTGTTGTTGTTGTCGTTGTTGTGTTGTTTTTGTTGTTGTTGTCGGAGGCGGATCTAGGATTTTCCTGACGGAAGCGCGAGGCTGTATCTCGATTTCTCCAAAAAGAGTCACAAATTTGCCCTTATCAATCGAAATATCGTTTTTCTAGTGTTTTACATTGTATTTTTTTTACATAAAATCATTTTTAACGCAATATTTTTCCCGAAAATTTTAAAATTTACAATTTTGTTCGAAAAATCATTGAATTTCTTTGACTTTAACAAAAATATGGCGCGAAGCGTCGGAAAATTTTTGAATTTAAGGCGGATAGACGTCTAGAAGCATGATTTACTGCTTGATTTCCTGTATGGATAGCATTTGATGCGAAGCATCGAAATTTTTAATTAAAAATAGAAGAAAACTATGTACAAGTATTTCTGCTGTTAAAATTGTTTTGAAACCTAAATGACCAGTAAATGACTTCCAGGTCGCCAAGAAAGTAAATAAATGTCATGAATAGGTATCATCCAGCGCGTAGCGCCGGAAAAATTTGAGAAATTATGGTCACTCAGGGCCAAAAATCATTGCAAATTGCATATCCATTCTTCATCTAGCCAAATATTATTGGCCAATGGGGGCGGCCGCCCCCAGCCCCTCTTAAATCCGCCCCTGGTTGTTGTGTTGTTGTTGTAAAACACGAGGTAAAATCACTCATTTAAAACTAGAAAATAAAATGTAGAATCGATCCTAAACATTTAAAAAAGCCATGAGAATTCTTAGGTAGGCACATGACCAAAAAGCTTCAAAAAATTGCTCTAAATAAGAAAATACACTGATTAAGCGCAAAACGATCGTTTTTTAGTTTTATGCGTCAAACGGACCCAATGCTTTAAAACTCTCAAGAAACCTAAATATTCTATGGTAATCATTTGAAAAGTTCGATCAGTCTCTAATTTCACGTCAAAAGATTAGTAGATGGAAAGAGACGAAAAAGACGTCCAAAAGCCCGTTGGCTAGACATCAGGCACGTAGCTGGCCCTCCTATTTTGGGGGTGACCAACACCAATTTTGGGCGGGTCTAAGCCAGAAACAGCACAAAATAACGTGTGAAAAAACCCATTTTTCGTTTTCCCTGAATTTTAGGGGGTCCACACCCCCATTCCCCTCCCCCCACAGCTACGTGCCTGCTAGACACTATAGTGAAAGACACAGGAAGTACATTGAACGAATTGAAAGAAGCTGTGCTAGATAGGAACAGCTGGAGAAAATGGATCCATCAAGTGTCCGAGAGTCGCATACGACTGAAGGGATAAGAATGAGAACGATTAAAGGCATATACTCTCTCAGCGGTTTACTAACTCTCAATAATACTTGTACGAGTGCATTGGAAAAATTAGCCATTTGACGTAATAAATGCCAAACATTGTCGCGCTTAGCTTGCCGCCATTAATTAACTTTTGCTAGCATTAATTATAGCAAAAAGTTCGAATATTATGATTTTAATGGATACAACATACTAAAAACCACCGAAAAAAGCGGTTTTTTACGAAGTGTCCCAACGTAAATGTACTACGAGACTATAAAAAGGTATCTTGGATCCACTAGTATTACTGTAGTATGGTAACCAACCGAAACGCGCAGCATTTAAATTCTAAAGGGCGGAACGAAACATGTGTCTAATATGCCTCCTTTTAGCTCCAAAACCAAGGATATGCTTCAATAATTTAATTTTTTTGCGTTTCTGACTAAGCTTCGCCTTTCTAGAACGTAAAACCAGTAAAAATATGAAAAAATTCGAGTAAATTTGATTAAACGATGGTCAAAAAAATATAGCGCGAAGCGTCTTTAATTTGGCATTTTTCAGCAGATAGATAAATAATAAATAAATAACCACATAATAAACCGTAAAGAAACAAACCAATAAGGACATTTCGAAGAAATAGAAAAGAACACTAACTAGGGAAAGCAACTAAGCTATGGTACAGTCCATAGAAATTTCGAATCCCGATAATTTCTCTATTGAAACAAAGCATAAGGAACCTAAATACCTATGCGTGACGAGTCGAAAATTTTGCGAACTCACCACATTATAATGACTTAAAAATAACTAACCCTATGGCATGCCGAGATATCTGAGTAAATGCTGGACTAAGCTTTAGAAATTTAGCGCTCTGAGCAATTAGATTAGCTCATTAGATTGCCTAAATTACTGATGCCCCATGGAAGCAGGATATACGATAAGAATAAAACAGGGCAAGCAACACATTATCGAAGAAGAAAAGACTGCTCGGACTGCTGACTAAAAGCTAACTAACGAAAGAGAATAATTAATCCGGTGAAAAGTGCCGGAAATTTTTAACATTTTTACGCATAATCGCCGATATATCGCGTATTTTGAGACATCTTCGAAAAATCCGCCTAAAACATTTTGCATCGTGCGGAAAACCCGAGGAAAAATTTTTGCCCACCATACCAAAAAACCGCGTGGAGCGGTAATAAAACCTGGTACGAAGCAGTCAGGAATTTTAATTATTGAACGCTCATGGAGTCATTCACTAATAAAGCCACTATTTCCGAAGGATTTGGAATTTCTAATAAAATTCATGCATTCGTCTACATTTCACAAGAAAATACGAGTTATTCCGTTTTAACGCAAGTAACTAGACACCTAATTAATGGTTTCTTCTGTTCTAAAAACAGGAGTTAAAACGGACGCTACCATATAATAGACGCACAAGGTCAAAGTCGGCACAGGGGGTAAAACCACAGCAATCCAAACCAGTAAATTTAGATTCCCGATTTTTTGCTATTCAAAAATGTTAAAAATAGCCTATAAAACGCTTTTTCAAGGTAATATCGCATTTTAAAAGCATTTTTAGTCCATTTCGACTACATTATATCACTTTTAACACTTAAAAATGCAAAAATTTATTAATTTTGGGCGCTTTTTGAGTAAAATGCAATTAAAAGCACTAATCTGGCGCCGAGTGCGAAAATTTTTTACTGCTTTTGACCTCAAAAATGATGCAAAAAACGTTCCATCAGCTCAAAATGACCGGGCAGCACACCTGGGCGTGGGGGAAGGTTTGGGGGTATGCACCCCCCAGAAACCAAAACAACCCCCAGGAATCAATTTTCGAAAATTTTTATCGTTCTTTTCGCAATTTTTTTATGCCAATGGATAGTGCTTGATGAGAAACGTCGAAAAATGGTGTTTTTATCGCCATACCACCATTTTAAGGCCATTTTTTTACCTTTAAAAATCTTGCACCAGCAGATTTTTCTTGCTGCCCACGTATGCCGGGCAGTACCTGTCCAGCTGACCCCTCAGGGGGTAATACCCCTCACCCCGATGTGTATGTAAGATAATGATGCAGTTTTAAAGCAGTTTTAGTCCATTTGAAATTCATTATATCCCAAAAAAAAACAGAGAAATCGATCAATTTTGGTAGCCTTTTGAGTTAAAAAAGCGCATGAAGAAAATATTCCAGAAAAATTTTAACATTATTAAACTTTTGTCATGAAAAATGATGCGAAACAGTTCTGTAGGCTCAAAATCGCCGATTAGTATCTGGCTGACTTTTTTTCAGGGTATACCCTCTCACGCCCTATGAGCGAGCATGTTTGCAGTTTATGGAACGACGTAGGTATGTGCCTATTATAAGCGTAGCAATAGCGTTACGGGTTCAACTAAGGCTCATTTGGGCTGTATGCTTAGCATGTTATAAATACTAGACTAGTATTTAGCACAGCCGCTTATTCATCCATGCGCATCTCACGCGTGGTAATATTGTCGTATTACTTAGATAGGCTACGCACTCGTAACACGATGTTTGTAATATAAAGACGGCAGCACATGAGCATTAGAACCCGTGCAATAACGTTTCAGTCCAGCTATATATTCCGATAAACGCCTCTTCGTTCGGTTTTTACCCAAGTTATAAAGGTAACACTCGAACCCGATCTATGACATTAAGTCACTGAGTCGGAAGTTTCTGTAACAACATCGTAGCCTGCTGCGGTGTTTTTATTTCTGAGGTGCAATGGTGCGTTCTATGCAGCTGTCTAGCGTATGGAGCCTATGAATGCTGACGGACTAGCAAAAAATTGTCATATACAAAAGCGCCCTTTTTGCGGAGGTGAGTAAGCAGAAAGCAAGAGCATAAAACAAAAAGTTTTTCAATTTTTGACATATTTTTTTGATTTTTGGACTCCAAAGCATACAAGCACATTCGGAAAGGTGAGACGAGGTATTGACTCCCCGCTGAGGGGTCCAATAGTTGGGTACTATCGAGGGTGCAATAGTTGGGTACTATCGAGCAGTTTAGGACAAAAATAGTACATTTTCGTGCAACTTTGGAGCAAAAATAGCCAGAAACGCGATTTAGTGTAGTAAAAATCCTCAAATTTACCTCTCCCTTAGCCCAAAATATTGATTTTTTTCCTCCTTGGCCACCAACCTGACCTTGGCCATCTATGCTCCAGAGAATTGTGAAATGTATTATTTTATCCATTAGCCGTCCGTTTCTGCTTCCGATTTTCCGACATTTTACCATTTATTTCACCAGAATTGCGGAATTCGGTCATAGGGGCTATTATACATTTTAAAACTGCAATTTTGCAAAATATTCCTCGACTTGCAGAATTATTTAACGGAGATATTGCAGTCGGCTTAGTTTTATAAAAGCTTTTTCCGTCTTTTCATTGCGCTTCTCTTCTGAAAAACTCTTACACGTTTTTTGCATTATTTCTAATTAATTTTTCGATTGAGGAATTCGTGCCTGAACCAGATATTTGTGCTTTGAGGCTCTTAGCAACTAAAAATTCTAATTAATGTTCACCACAGCATTACAATTTAATAGCTAATCGACGATTTTAAGCTGACTGAGTCTGGTTGTTGTTGTTGTTCGACAAAAAACGCGAGACAATTGGTTTTTTTTGTTTCCTATTAGTGCGAACTTCTAATTACTGAAAATTCATTACTGCGAATTAAAAAAAATTCAATTAGCAGCGTAGAGCTTAAGCACCAATGATCTATGAATTTTTTATGTTCCGGCCGTGATACGGACAATGGCAATCTGAGAAAATAATCATTTGCAAAAAATGTGGAAAAAACACACAAAGGGGCAAATAGTTAGAACAAGAACATTTAATGAAAATTCGAAGGGATCCAGAGTTGGTAACGATATTGAAATAAATAATTCGAATAAATAATATTAAAAAAGAGACAGCTTGATAACTCTGAAAGGGGGGGGTAAGCTCAGCCACAAATTTTTTCCGAATAGGCCTGTTTTTAAAATTAAACGTGATGGGCATCATACATGGGCAGCGATCGAATATTGGGGTGGGGGAGGGGTGTGCAAAAATTTTCAATGGTCAAAAAGTACCGAAAAATGGATGATTTAAGGAAATACACAATTTCCGGCATTTCATATTTAGGTTTATGCATTGGTATTAAAAAATCTCGAAAAAACGCACAAACTTGTTTGAAAACATTGTTCTGTGAGTCTGCTGAATTCAGGGAGGTCATGCCAACACAGGTGGGCGTGGGAGGGGTTCAGGGGTATGCACCCCAGAAGGCCGAATACCCTACCAGATTTCAATTTTAATTTTTTTTTGTTTTTTTTCGCAATTTCTTGATGCCAATGGATAGTGCTCGATGAGAAACGTTGAAAAATGGTGTTTTTCTGCCGCGCAACCTTTTTAAGATCATTTTTTGACCTTTAAAAATCCTCTCCACCAGAATTATGGTACAGCCCACCTTATGCACGCCATGTTAAATTTTTTTTAGAAAATGTAATGACATTGAACAAAATATAGCAGACAACGATAATTAGGCGCCAAGCGCTAAAAATCGATAATTTGACCTTAAAAAGGTCATGAAATACATTTAAAACGGCGTATTTTCTACGCTTAGCGCAAGCCTATGCTAATCCGTAGTCCTTCATCATTTTAGAGGGCTTTACTTTACGGGGTCAAATTTGCATTTTCATAAATTTAAACCTCTATTTTGCACTATTTTCCTCAGAAAATTTCTCATTTTCCCATTAAACCTTCTCCAAATCGCATGTCTGATCTGGACCACACATAGGCCTAAGAAGGGGTCTGGGGATTCGCCTGGAACGCCCGCGAATCTGACGGAACCCTAAAGATCGACTGATTCGCAGAATTAAATTTCTGGCGATATTTCCGGCAATTTCGCCCCATCAGATCCCCAGAATTAGGTCCCAACCAATGGCTTGACCCCTAAATCCAACAAAGCAGCTCCAAATTAAACACTAGATTTGTTCCTCGATTAATCGCCACTTTTTCATGAAAGTAATAAAAAGAGATGAAAAACTTAAAAAAACGGTGTTTGTGGCCCCTACCATTAATTCTTCAAGTTTTTTTAACCATAAATGTTTTTTTTGTACCACAACACCCCGAATCAGGTGCTCTTCATAAGCGGTCCCAACATTCAAACAAGCCGATTTTAATTTCAATTTTATAATTTTTAAAGCTGATGTGGTTTCAAACAGTGGCGGATCCAGGATTTTCCTAAGCGGGGGCGGTTGGTACACTAAGGGGGGCGGAAGCCTGACTTGGGCGGAAAAATTAGCCGTTTTTACCCAGAAAATCGCTAAAAATCGCTCAAAAATCCGTAATTTTGAATAAATTTTATTAACCAAGTAAATAGAAGACACGTCATACGTATTTAATGACCGAATAAAGCGTCAAAATTATGGGGAATGATGCGTAATATATCAAATATTTGCAACCAGATTTAATTCGTAATTTAAAACTAATTTCATTTAATTTAAATTAATTTGATCTGTAATTTAAGCCAGTCAGCTTGGAATTTAAATTAAGTTAATCACACAAAAATTAAATTAATCCCATTAAAACTAATTAAATTATTGCTATACTGATACGTGCTAAACCGCTTCATTATCCCATAAAGCATAAAAATTATTATAATAAAAAAAAGATTCGCGTCGATTATAAACAAAAATATACACATAAAAGATCAATTGTAAATATTTACGATCAAATCAAAATAAAGAAAATCAAACAAACGAAAATAAATAGTTCATTGAATATTATAAACATTAAAAAATAAAAAATAATTAACACAAATATTAGAAAATATGCCACACGAATATTCAGAAAAGCGAAGGAATCCAAAAAATTTCCAGAATTTAGAATAAATTTGACAATAGTTCAAATGCTGACCGAATCATTTATAACAATAAAAAATCGAAGAAATTTCGAGTAAATAAGGTTACAGTTCGAAAAATAACTTAATTTTCCTTCAAAAAATAAAGAAATTCAAAATTTCACAAGATTTCGACCAAATTAGGAAGCAGTTGCAAAAGCGTCTAATTTTAATCTATACAAGTGAAGAATTTAAGATTTTAAAGAATTTTGAATAAATGGTTTTCGCAGAAGTAGAAAATCCAAAAATTTCAAAATTTTTCATAGATTAGGCTACGCTCCCAAAAATAATTTAATTTTTTTCAGGGTCATTGCTGGTTGGAACGTGACCTAGAGTCTCTAGCAACCTGACCAGCGCTAAGTGTAGCCAGCAAGCCCCGTAGTTAGGTAATCCCCCGCCGTAGGCAGGTATAAGTATTAAAGTACCAACGGTGGTACTTATATAATTTAGACCAGCAAGTTGGGGTTGTGCGGTCCCCTGGGGCAAAATTGCAAACTCACATAGCACCAAAAAATTAATTCTGCGGGTCTATCGATTTGCAGTGTTTAGAGAGTGAGTGTATGTAAACCCCCACACCTGTATGCGGGGTTGCGGGGGTATCTATACCCCAAAAATGGATAAATGGAAAGTTTATGAGAAATATGAGACAAATTAAAGCTTAAAACCGATAAAAAGATAGTTGTTTCAAAAGTGCTCGCGATTGACTATTAAGTGTAGATTAACCAGCTTTCACACTATTTCAGCCTTTGTCAGTTTTTGATGTGAATATTGCCCAGAAAACCCAACGTCTGACCCCTGTAGACTAGCCGTCTTCACTGGATATATATGTATACCCATAACCGACTCCCGAAAATCAGCATAAGCAATGCATCAGAAAATAATAATCTTACTAATCTATTTACGTATGATTCATGACCGAACGTGGGCAGCAAGAAAATTCTGGGGGCGGGAGGGGGGGAGCAAGATTTTTCAAGTCAGAAAATGGCCTTAAAAATGGTGGTATGGCGAAAAAGCACCATATTTTGACGTTTTCATCGAGCACTATCCATTGGCATCAAAAAATTACGAAAAAATGATAAAATTCCGAAAATTAAAATCAAGGAGGCGGTATTTGGATTTCTGGGGTGGGGGCGTATTTTGGTTTCTCGGGGGTGGGGGGTGCATACCATACGTTGGCAGCAAGAAAATTCTGGGGGGTGCAAGATTTTTTTGAAGGTCGAAAAATGGCCTTAAAAATGGTGGTATGGCGATAAAAACACCATTTTTCGACGTTTCTCATCAAGCACTATCCATTGGCATCAAAAAATTGCGAAAAAAAACAAAAAAATTTTCAAAAATTGAATTCTGGGAGGGGTATTTTGATTTCTGGGGGTATTTTGCTTTCTGGGGGTGCATACCTCCCAAACCCCCCACGCCCAGGTGTGGTGCATACCACCCCACGCCCAGGTGTGTTTATGACACAAGGTGCATACATTGTACATAAGTAGTACATACTGGCTCTCTGGGTAGCCACCCACGCATTTGCACTTAAGTGCAATTTGCGTGGGTGGCACCCCTGAACGCTACATTTGAACCAATGCTATATGATTAATGGTAGTGTAAACAATGTACGATCATTCAACAGGTCACCTAGTGGTCATCTAATTGGTCATTTAATGGCCAATCAAAGAAAAACAGTGGAAATGCACAGAATTTTTTAATCGATTTTGAGGTACCATTCGCAAGGTACCTAAGAGTGTAAAGTGGAGGATCTAGAATTATCTGAATACCTAAGGGGGTGCGGTCATCCCGCTGCTCTACTCTTGGTTATATCTCTAGCGAATTTACATGTACTTTAAAATAAAATTATTTACCTCTTTAACTGCCATTACAAATATCAGCTTGTTGGTAAATAAACGAATTTTTAACATAAAAGTCAAAATAGGATCTTAATTGAATAGTTATATATCTCAAATAAAAAAATAAATTAAATTGTCGTAACAATTTACTGTACGTGAATCCATTATATTCTGAATAAACTCGTCAACTTCAGACGAATAATCACAGAATATTGAACAAGTAGTGCACAATCGTCGTAAGAATCCAAATAAGTAGGTATACATTAGCAAATAGAATCAATATTTCTCTTCATCTATTCACTACTGTAATTAAGCGTATGGAGAATTTATATATGCAAACTTAATAATTTATGTCCAAAACCGCACCAGCTAAAAGTAAAACGCATTGCAAAATGCAGGCACATGAAGAACTGGATTATAAGCAAAAACTACTTACCTACCTTAGCAGCGTACAAAAGTTTTCGTACATATTTTGACATAAAATAGCAAGGAAAAGCTCTATCTAATTACAAGAAACCGGTTTTTAAGGAAATCGCGTGTTAGAAATCGAATTCCAGGCCGCGAAATTGGGAATCATAGCAAATGCTATTGTGGAATGAAAATAAAATCATAATAAGTATTTTGGATTTTTTTAAAGGATTATCAACAAGGCCTTTCAAGAAAACAGCATATTCTTTGGTACCTTAAGCTAAGCGTCTAAACAACAAAATTTGAGGAAGACGAATTTTTACTAATAACTTTGTCATTGGAAGATATAGTATGCCTCTTCTTCAGCAGGGGGCCATAAACATAATAAAAATAAACAAAATGCAAATTAAGGTAATCAATAAAAAGAAATTGTTAATGTCATGCTGGAAAAGTAGTAAATAGGGCATAATTTTTATTCAAAATAATGCATGTTCACTATGTCATCAAGAGGCCTAGATTTGAGCGTTTTATTGCCCATTATTACAATATTAATACTGTGTAAGGATACAAGGGCAGCGATCAAATTCTGGGGGGTTCTGCTTAAGGCATAAGAAAATACAAAAAATAACATATTGTGCAGGGCATTGCCCAACTACCAAGTGTGCATAAGTGTAGTGCGCTGTGCAACACAGTGCACTTTAATAATCGCACATTGTGGCACATTAGTGCACAAAGTGGATGCAAAGAAGACATATTCTCTGGAGCAGTACCGGGGCCTAGAAACGATTATCACTTTGAATGTTTTCTTTTTTGTGTGTGAATAATCTTAAGTTCATTATCATGACATTGTCACTTTCTCTACCTAGGTTTTTTTACTTTTCAGCTAAGTAATGGAACGTTGCACAGTAAAGTGAATGGTGTATACAATCGTGCAATCAGCCATACATTTCACAGATGCAGGTACAACACCATTCGATATTTTATCCTGTGAATCGAAAATCTTTAGCTTTCAATATCTTTTTAGCATATCATTGTAGTCTTGGACTGACATTGTTTTTTGACTGTTTGGAATTTCACTTGTATCTTCATTATCTTCTTGCCTTTCTTCTAATTCATCAGACAGGATATCAGCATTTTTACTAATAAGTTTCTTGAATAGATGCTTTCGAGAATTCCATGCCATCTTTGTTGCTTCAGTACCCCAAAGTTCAGCTTTGATTTAAAAAAGTCTGCCATTGCAGACAATTTTGTATCTAATCAATTTCTTCCAATGCTTTTTGCAGGAAAGCATGTTTGTCATAATTTTCGTGAAGCTTTGACAAAAAAGCATTGAAGAAGGGTGGGCTGCTCAGTTCTTCAGCAGCATCTGGAATAACTGCCATATCTCGTACAGCATTTTCCATCATTGCACGCCAGAATTCGTTCTTCCTACCACTTTTGATATCAGGCTCATCATCACTATCCGAGATATTGTCCGAATTTTCTTCGTCCTCAGAACCCTCTTGGTCTTCCTCTATCTCCTCTCCTTCTAGTTTTTCGGTTTTGCCTTCTTCCTCACTTTCTTCCTCTGAAGTAACGGTTTTGTCATCTTCTGTATCACTGTTTGCTATATCCACTGAGGGATGTAATACCTGATGATGACTCTTTAATGTAAAATTATTTGACAATGTTTTGTTGCACAATGTGCATAGAACAGCCATGTCCAACTCGGCCAAAGATACTTAATGACAGCCATGTTTAGATCCGATGCTTTTATAAATACATGTTGCACATGTGCTGCACAGTGCGCAGAACATGCGCACACTGTGAGGTAATCGTGTATATAATATGTCTGTCAGTAGTATAGTGACCTATGCAAACATTAGGCCATAGCAATTAGTAGATCCAAGAAAACCTCACAGTGTGCGCATGTGCTGTGCACTGTGCAGCACATGTGCAACATGAATTTATAAAAGCATTGGATCTAAACACGGCTGTCATTTAGTATCTTTGGCCGAGTTGGACATGGTTGTTCTATGCACATTGTGCAACAAAACATTGTCAAATAATTTTACATTAAAGAGGCATCATCAGGTATTACATCCCTCAGTGGATATAGCAAACAGTGATACAGAAGATGACAAAACCGTTACTTCAGAGGAAGAAAGTGAGGAAGAAGGCAAACCCAAAAAACTAGAAGGAGAGGAGATAGAGGAAGACCAAGAGGGTTCTAAGGACGAAGAAAATTCGGACATCTCGGATAGTGATGATGAGCCTGATATCAAAAGTGGTTGGAAGAACAAATTCTGACGTGCAATGATGGAAAATGCTGTACAAGATATGGCATATATTCCAGATGCTGCTGAAGAACTGAGCAGCCCAACCTTCTTCAACGCTTTTTGTCATAGCTTTGCGGAAATTATGACAAACATGTTTTCCTGCAAAAAGCATTGGAAGAAAGTGATCTAGATACAAAACTGTCTGCAATAGCAGACTTTTTCAAATCAAAGCTGAACTTTGGGGTTACTGAAGCAACAAAGATGGCATGGAATTCTGGAAAGCATCTATCCAAAAAACTTATTAGTTAAAATGCTGATATCCTGTCTGATGAATTACAAGAAAGGCAAGAAGATAATGAAGATACAAGTGAAATTCTAAACAGCCGAAAAACAATGTCAGTCCAAGACTACAACGATATTCTAAAAAGATATTGAAAGCTAAAGATTTTCGATTAACAGGATAAAATATCAAAAGGCGTTGTACCTGCTTCTATGAAATGTATGGCTGATTGCACGATTGTAAGTACCATTCACTTTACTGTGCAACGTTCCATTACTTAGCTGGAAAGTAAAAAAAACCTCGGTAGAAAGTGACAATGTCATGATAATGAAGTTAAGATTGTTCACACACAAAAAAGATAACATTCAAAGTGATAATTGTTTCTAGGCCCCGGTACAGATCCAGAGAATATGTCAGTAGTACTCCACGACCCCTCATCCCCCCTACACTTAAGCATAGTCAAATGTTATAATATACGACTTTTGTCCTAATGTTCTAAGAGAGCAGTTTAGAGCATTAGCCCTCACGTCACAGCTTCCTAATATAATCAGTGCTGGCTGCAGTATGTACCTACTTTTTTAGGCTCATACTATAAGCTGACACATTTTGCCTATCATGTATTATAAAGCATTGCCTATAATTCTCATTGTCATCTCTAAAGCATGAGCTATTTAATTGCACGTTTTAAAAAAGTACGCATATTGGCTCTCATTTCGTCATTTTATTTTATGATATATTATTACTCGGCGTCTAATCAGTTTTGTTCCACATAGTATAATCACGAAAAAAAAACAAACATCATTCGTTTTTGGTCAAACAAAAACAGTAAATAAAAAAGTGAATAAACATGTAAGACTTTGTTTTAGCGTAAAAGATGCAGTGAGAAATAAATGTCCTGGTTTATGCAAGCATTACGTCATAAAATCAAACATGTTAAATATTACGTCATTTTTGAGCTCTTCTCAGCAGGATCTCCTGGGCTTATTACCTCAAAAAGTGTGCTAAAATCAGTGGTCTATCAGATACGCTTTTGAGGATTTTCAATTATCCCCTTTTAGGAACGTTTGATAATCCGCTCATACTTCTAAAATTTTGCGGGGCTTGTCCCTTCTCTACCCACTCCTCCTCCCAACTCCGTCCTGATACAGTGAAAGCTAAATAACAATAAGCACAAGAGAAAACGTTTCAATCAAGCTCAATTGCACATTCCCATGAAATCAATGCGATGCAAACATAGCAAATTTTGCAAACAAAGCGAGGCGGATGGACTCGCACTTGATGAGGACCCTGTTGCTACTTTTACTAATAAATACAATAATTTAACTTACTGTAGTTCTAATTAACACTTTAATTTTTTTAACGACGATAATAAGAGCAACAATATTAGTAATTAATAAGTGAATGGGCGAATAAAAAATTATGTTGTGCAGAGGATATATAAACGAGTTTAAAGGTCAAGCTTCACAAATTTCATGAATCTAATAAAAGGTTAAGCTCAAAAGTGTCACGTAAAAATTAGTAAATCAGGTCTTTTTCTTGGTTTTGCTTGTACGCGTGGGTCGTATGATTGACGTATCATCGGATTTGGTTGAAAGCAAAAATTGATCATTGACGTAGGTTGTCAAAGGTTAGCGGTTGACCTTTACGTATGAAAGGTTGATACTGTTGACAAATTCTTGAGTTTTGTCACATAAACTCGCGCATGAATTATTCAAGCTAATTCTCGTTAAATTTTCTCACTCGTGCATATCAATGTGTACATTCGCATTTGTACATGTTATCAATCATAGACTATTGTTTATCGTAAAATGATAAGCATACATATAGTATCATGATAATTATTAAATAATTTGCGATATTTTGCAACACTCCCGAAGAAAAAAAATAATATATATGTAAATAATCGATTTCGTTCACTATAAAATTTTTTCCTTTCACTCTTTCCCTCATCTTCCCCATCTTCATAAGTACTGTCGTGCTCATCATGTTTAGCTTCAGTATTGCATTTCTTATTCCTTTTTTCTTCTTTACAGCAACAATGACAGCATTCTTTGTGTGGTTGACTAGCCCTTGGTCGAAACCCAGTATTTTGACGGTTAATGCCTATGTTGAACGATTTGCGGTAGTTATTGTGCCAACATTGAGAAGCTATGTGATTTGTACCCTTGCAGAAAAACATCTTCGTACGTAATTCATTAAACTGCGTTTATGCCAACACATCTCGCTTTTATGACCATACTTCCCACAAATTGTACAAATAACCGGAAACATTCCTATAAAAGATATCTATCCTTAATTTTTAGACACATTTTTACATCAATCTTTTAGAGAATATCAAACGCATAATTATATTTAAGTTATATCTCAATTCCTGACTCTGATTACTATTTATTTAATGCTATAAAATGCGCATAATAAGCATAAATCGTCTTTTAAAGAACCCCAAAGTATGAATAATTTGTATATGTGTAAACGCCCAAAAAATATCTCCAATTGTACTTAAAACTTCCTCAAAAACCGATAATTATCTTGTTTATATCAACTGCTTCCATCACCTTCTGAACTTCGTACAAAATTTTTCTAATTTTTTCTGCCTTTTGTGTGCTATAACACCACCTTTCGCCTAAACTGCAATTCATCAGGTTACGACCAAACACTACTCCTTTAATGGTACAATGCGCTTCCAATTCAGTCGTGTCGCTGATTTTTGCTACTGGAATTTTGAAATAATCGCGCAGCTTCAACGACATGTCGATAGCCGCCTTGTACAAGCCTGCTCCAGTAGACACAAATAACACTTCATATAAAGTATTCCGTTGCTCGGTTTTGAGTGAATGGTATTCATTTCCTCTGTTAGCCATGTCATTCAACTCTTTAAGCTTGTCTTCTTTCGTCATTAACATAATACCCTGTTTGTTTTTGTTGTCATTCAAGCACATCAATTTAAAATACTCGCACATTTTGTCTGTGTCGATTTCTCCATCTTCCTTTAATTTGTGGCTTATTGCTACTGTGAGGCTGCTTAATCTCTCTTCGGCTATTCCGCAATCTATCTTCACTGAATGAATTCTTCCATATTTATTATCTCCGAATTCGAGTTGCTCTGCTCCTGATCTACGCATTACAACTTGCAATACTCGCATCATGGGACTCAATATGGTCAATAAGCTTAAATTCTTCTTCTTTTCTAGCGACCATTGCCCGACTCCATTTTTGATTTCAAAGGCCAAACGTTGACTCGCAGTTTGCTGTGTATGAAGGCCGTACTTTTCTTTGCGTATTATATTTTGCAGCTTGCTCACAAAGTTAATCACCAGATAATAATCTGTAGACTGAAAGTCTACTGTGAGCTCCATTCTGCAACATGTAGGCAATGAATAGTCTTAGCTCTTTACTCTTTATGAGGATTTATTTGATTGAACTTATTGAGCCTTCTATCAATTTTCCCAAAGAGGTTACTGTATTAGACTGTATTATCTATATTTATTTCGATATACATACATATATATATTTTAATAAATTCATGTATATCGTACAAATATTTAGTACATAATTTTTATTTACAAATTTGGTCATATTAATGACTACCAAATTTTTTTACTCGATTTTATACGTTTTTTCGGCCATCTCATTAATCGAAAAATCATGCCTAGCAATTGAAGCAAATATGGGAATAGAATTATAGTTATAATGACCAAAACAAGAGCCACTATTACACTTATTACTGTTTTCATCCAATTCGTCTTCAAAAAGTCAAAATTAAAGTCAAATGTATAACTATCTTCAGTTTCTGTCATATTCACTGATGCAATTATATTCGATAAATTATTAATTCTTTCCTTTTCGATATAAACTAAGACACCATTAATCGAAAAATCACTCATTCCAGCTAGACATTTCACTGTACAGTTCTCATTAATATTAGCTTTATTAAAATTAGGGATCGTACTAGAACTAATGCCACTAGCTGTGCATGTTATAGCAAACTTAGTTTCCCCACAAGATATATGAGCTAATATTTCGCCAAAATCAGTTTTACATAAATATTCTAATTTTGCACCTGTCAAACAATTATAGCAACCACCAAATTTCAATATCTGAACTTGACACATATTTTTCTGAATTTTTGTCACTAAATGGAATCCTTTCAGATCTAATTGTAACTCTAAAGCAGTTAAGTGGTGAAATTTGGCCGCTACTAGCTCATCATTTGCAATAAGTGTCACTCCATGTGTATTCAAAGGCAAAAGAAATTCTTTTCTATCAAATATTGATTCAAGAATCTGATCTGTGCATGTACAAGCTACTCGACTATCTCTTCCTTGACATTGACATGGATTAAATGATAAAAACAGTCAAATTTCTTAGCTATTTCTCTATCTGGACACTGTAGTTGTCCTATTGTCCCTGCAACAGGTTGACCGGAAGCAGATGCTCTTATTAATGACACTCTTTTTCCATCTGTTAGAAATTGCATTCCTAATAACGGAATCTGTGGCATGCTTATAGATGGAAGACTAAAAACTAGATTTTTCCATTCAGCAGATGTCCCGGGCATTAACGTGAAAGTTTCCTTTTCTTGTTCGTTCTTCATATTTATTCTCACAGTTATTTCCACCTTATATTCCCAAGTCGGACACGAGAAAATTTCAAAAATATTGTCAGAAGTCGGTTTTGCAAAAATTCTATAAAAAAGACAAGCTGGAGAACAATAAAAACAGCTACATGCCGCACATCTGCAGGATTCTGTACAATACGTAAATCCAGGATATTTATAAGCTTCCTCTGAAATCTCATCAATTTTCGTGTCTACTGTCGTTTCTATGCATTTATCACCATAACATGAACCTCTCCAATTACAAACTTTTGCTGATTCCACATGCATTTTATATGATCTCGAAAAATAATCACTATTTTTCTTGCAAATTAGATCAATACTTTCAATTTCTATCGCAAGATTTCCAATAGCATTCCCATTTTTATCTTTTATTAATAAACAAGAGTCTTGACCTTGAGGTACTAAAGATAATCTTGTTGTTTCCGTTATGACACACTCTAATTTATCTTCACTGTCTTCTGTACAATAAGACCTCTCTGCTATTCAATGAGGTTACTTGTGTGCAACCATTTACCACGAAAATACAACTCAAACAAATAATTACTATTAAAGCTTTATAATTTAATGTTTTATAACTATTTCTTTGCCAATTTTAATTCGTCCTGTTAATTACTTTACGGAAACAGCAAACATAAAGTATATGGAATAATTTAATCAATATTCTGATGACAAATGATAATACCTTACACATCTGTACTGAGATTTTAAATATATAATATATTGATCCCGAAAGTATGTAGCATAAGGCACAAATCAATAAGAAGTATCCTGTTGGACTACAATGAGGATTATGGAGCAATTCTAAGCAGAAAATACATTTAATCATCTCACAAAACGGTTGAGCTTCACAAGTTTTTGTCATTGTTTTAACAATGACACCATTATTCCAAATTTTCAACAAAAACTCGTGATTTTTGAGCTCAACGTCTGGTGGAAACATAATTTCTTGATTTTTACTCGGAAAATTAATTGAATAACAATAGGGTTTTGCACAAACTTCTATGGCTTCAATTTACTCCTCTAATTCTACAAGTACTCCTCCTTGAATGCACGTAAGTTTACAATTAACACAAGTTGCTTGTTTAAACAGATTAATATTATCCTTATGACGATAATATGACACCTTCACTGAACCCCACGCAAAAATCGGAATCTCGCCATCCTCATTCACAAATTTCACTATATCGTATGAATCAAAGTAACAAAATTTTTGACCAACTCCAAAAGCAGTACAATTAAATTTTTTACAAAATTCTGGGGTACCCACTGTAAGTGGGCCCTCCCCCACGCAAATATAATACTGATCCGTGCCAGTTTGATAAGCTAATTGTAAATCTTTAACATAATATGTTTTATTATTATATAATTGAATTTGATTCATTTCACCAGTTATCAATTTCTGTGAACATTTATCTGTTAATTCAAATGAGCATATAGTAGGCGCAGATCTTTCTAAAATTCTTTTCATATTTTTTGGAAGAGTAATATTATTCAAAACCTTGAAAGTACAACCAGTCGCCCATGGCGGACATTTACATGCGCTTTTACATGTTCCAGAATCACTAATATGTTGTCCTAAAGGACACATTAATTTAGTTGCACATACATTATCAGAATTTATTAAGCGTCTTATTATGATTCCTTCTTGAACACACGTTTGAATATGAATTATATCACTATCAGATACAGAACATGATTCTACATTAGATTCTTCTATTTGGGACAAAAATGAGGCAGAGAGAGGAACCAAAGGGTAGTCTTCGTTCAATGATTCATCCTCACTCGTATCACATTGTGGCACGAAAACTACTAGCAGTAAAAGAAGCATTGTGGTAAATTTGTGTCCAAAAATGTGAAAAGTTGTCGTTCTTTTTGAATTTTTCGAACTCGTTGTTGCATAAGTTTCATTTCTGTCATTTCTATTATCATCTTCATCATCCACGTTATTTATTTCTAACGGATATAATGCATTAACTGGTCTTTTGAGAATGCGTTTATTAACTGTTTCTACATTAACTGATCGAATCATATTATCTTTGCTTTCGTTTAATTTTACGATTTTTCCCAATTTCCAGAAACCTCTAGGAACGTTTTCTTCACGAATCAAAACGATTCGATTCTCCTTTGGATTTTCCGCATTATAAATTCGAGGATGATTATGATCTATTTGATATCTTTCTCTTAGACTTGTCAAATAATTATCATGCCAAATATTCCAAAATGAGTCTAAATTTCTCTGAGTTTCTTTCCAATAATTTATTAAATTTTTAGTTGAACTTAATTCAAATGGTGGTGTAAAGTAAGGATCATCGTGATCTTCTGCTAAATTTGGAGTACCAATTTTTGTTCCTGGACTTATAAGATCAATAGGTCTCAAACTTTGAGTGTCTAATTCATTCACTTCATAAATCAAAGGACGTGAATTTACAACTGCTTCGATTTCAGTTAACAGCGTCAAAAAATCATCAGTACTCAGAGAAATTCTACCAATTGAGCGTTTCAGTCCCTGCTTCACTGTTCCTATTAATCGTTCATAGAAACCACCTTCCCATGGTGCAAATTCAGGTATAAAGACCCAACGAATACCCTTTGATGAACAATAATTTCTTATTTCTGCAGGTAGATGTTCAGGCCACGTATCACAAATAGCCTTTTCTGTCAATTTAAAATGAGCCGCATTATCAGAAATTATTTTATCTGGCTTCTGCCTTCTGGAAATAAATCTTCTGAGACAATTCAAAAAAGTCATTGCGGTCAAATTTCTAGCATATTCTAAATGAATTGCTCTTGTTACAAGACAGTTGAAAAGACATACCCAATATTTTGTTTCGTTGTTATCACTATCTTTAATTTTAAATGGACCAAAATAATCTAATCCTATGTACTGAAAAGGCGTTGCCTTATTAACTCGCTCTTTAGGTAACTGAGCAAATAACGGTTGCTTAAATGGGCCTGCTGTATACTTCCTACAAATAAGACAATTTTTCAAAATTCTCTTCACAGTAATTCTTCCTTTTAAAATCCAAAATTTCTTCCTAATAACTGATAAAGTATGCGAAATACCAAAATGCATATTTTCTTTGTGCTCTTCGAGTACAATTAAATTTCTCAAATGATCTTTAGAAGGCAACAGAATCGGATATTTAGTATCGTCGCTCAACTCAGAATTATTTAAACGTCCGTAGCATCTAAGAATTCCTTTATTGTCTTTTTTACACCTAACAGGCGAAAAATCGCCTCAGATTTTTTATCACTCTCATCAAAACATCGTTGCTGACACTGTTTTATTAAAATTGTCTCAACCGCTTCAAACTCGTCTACTGTAAAAGGTCCCGTAGTATTTATTTTTCTCAACAATTCTGGCAAATTCTCAACTCTGTAATTTAGTTTCGACTTAATAAAGCGTAATACGTATATCAACATTTGTTTTGCTTTCAAAAAAGAAGATAATCTATTAATATCAAAGCAGCAATCCTCAGCTTTCATTTCAGCTACATTTGAAACTGATTCACCAATTTCTTCGCTATGAACTTCATATTCTGATGTTTCATTTTCTGAATCGGTAATTTCAAAATTTGGCCACTTGATTTCTGGCTCGGAGAGCCATTTGGGGCCATGAAACCAGAAAGATTGATCAAAATCGTCAATATTCACAAATCTGGTAGTAATGTCAGCAGGATTTTCACTACTTTTCATGTATTGAAAATTTAAATTCTTATCTTTCTTCAGTTCTTTTATTCTATTCGCAAAAAAAACGCTTAATGGTTTTGTTGATTTTAGCCAGCACAATACACAGCGTGAGTCAGAAAAAATATATTTTTTCTTTATATACATCTCTACTTGTTCAGAAACAAAGTCTAAAGCTCTTTTTCCAATGACCGCTCCCATAAGTTCCAATCTCGGGATTGTAATCTCTTTCAATGGAGCTAATCTATTTTTAGAATAAATAATATCACTTTTGGTTACGTTTTCATTATTTGTCACTAAATAAATGACTGCCGAATAAGCTAGCTTAGAAGCATCCACAAAAGTTACTAGAGTGTATTCGGAATTTTTGGAAGCAGATAGAATTAATCTCGGAATCATCATATTAGGAATTCTCTTCCATTTATTAGTTATCTCACTCCATTCTTTTGATCTTTTTACCGATAAATTTTCATCCCAAGGAATTTTTTCTCTCCAAAGCTTTTGGATGAAATGCTTCCCTTGCATCGTTAATGGAGTTAAAATACCCAAAGGGTCAAAAATACTCGCAAGCTGCTTTAAAATTTATCTTTTCGTATTTTTAGCAAGGTCTTTATTTTCAGTGTGAATTTCAAACATTAGCGTATCTTCATACGTATTCCATTTTATACCCAACACTTTTGTGCATTCTTCATGAGCTCTATCTCTTTCTGATATATTATTCATAAAATCACTCGAATTCGAATTCCACTCTCTCATATTCATATTAGCATTCTCAAAAAGCTTCTTCATTTCTTTATAAAACTTTACTGCTTCTTCATCATTCTTAACTCCTGTTATTAGGTTATCAATGTACAAGTTATTTGAGGCTTGTAAGGCATATGGAGTCTTAGCAATAGTCAAATGATGTTTCAGTGTTGCGTACAGAATAAAAGGACTACAATTTAGACCGAAAGGAACTCTGCAAAACCGATAGATTTCAATGTTATTTTCAACTTCTGGATTATTTACTTCTTTAAACCACAAAAATCTCGTAACATCTCGGTCGTTTTCTTTAATTTCAATTTGTAAGAAAGCCTTTTCAACATCAGCTACTATAGCTAACGGATTCAATCGAAACCGCATCAAAACACCGCATAAATCTGGCATAATAACAGGACCTGGGAAGAGGCAGTTGTTCAAACTCAAAGCCGATTTTTTCGACTTTGCTGAAGCATTGTATACTATTCTAACTTTCGTAGTTGTTTTTTGTGGTGTGACAACTGGATGATGAGGCAAATAATGTTTTAAGGTATATGAATCATCCTTTGTTACTCTTTCAATTATTCCTTTTTCTAATTGTTCGTCAATAATTGACGAATATTTTAGCAATATATCATTATTTTCTTTAAATCTCTTAGCTACCGATTTAAATCTTCCAAGCGCTAGACCAAAATTGTCTGGTAAATCGTTTTTATTTTCTCTCCAAGGCCAACTGATCTGATAACGCTTAGTAATTTCATTTAATTCAATAGAATCATTAAAAGATTTCA
>JAVLUZ010000499.1:0-55459 GCA_036768485.1 Mermis nigrescens
ATAACTTTCCGCGAAAAGCGTCACACATATTCGTGGATTTTGTTAAAAGCTTGATAACTCCGATCGAAAAATCATTTCAAAAGCTGTGAAAAGCTTTGCTCCCTGTAAAGGGCTATATCTGCGCGAAAATATGGAGTTTTCTTTATAGTTTTTGGAAAATTACAATAACCGATGGCCAAAAATCACTGAAAAAAATACACATTCGTTCTTCATTTCGCAAACTATGCTGGGTCAGTCGGTAGGGGGCGGGGGCGGAAGGCGGCTTTCTCGTACCCCTAAATCCGCCTCTGATGCATCTAATTGTCCTTTCAGCTGATGGTAAACGAACAGCTACTTCGGTCATTTTACTTTATGGAAAGTGAAGATCCACTCGATTTCTTGTCCGTTCATATTTATGGCCCACGTCTCAACATAATCAGGTCGTGCAAAGGGTACACTGAATTTCCTATTGGGAAAAGCGCCAAGGGCAGCGAAGAGAGAGAAACTTCTACTAAATCGTCTATTGCGAATTGCGAAGGTTGACATCACATATGAACTTTGGGGGTCTGCTGGGTCCACAGAATCCAAAAGATCCCTCGTTTAGAATCGAGAAAATCCCATAATTAGGTTATGAATTTTTTTTGGATTTTCTCCCTATTTCTTTTGAACCGATAAATAAAGCTTGAAGAGAAACATCGAAAAATAGTGTTTTTGCTCCTTCAAGCACTTAGTTCACATTTTTTTGACTTAAAAATTTTTTGAACCTCAAGAAATATCAATCGCCGAGTAAGTGACGTGAGTTCAAATCCGAGGCGAACTCTTAGAGATGACATTTTCCGCTTCGCGTCTTTCATCGTTTTCCATCAAAATTTTCTGTTTAAGCAATTTTTTAAAGTTTTTTTTTCCGGAATTTTACATTTGACTTTATTCCAGATTTATCTCGTTTCAGTATTATTCTCCTTGTCTGATATCTACTGCAACCATAAATAACTAGTTTGTATATTTATATAGATTTATTCTGATTTTTTCTTTGCGAATTCCCTGATTTTTTTGAAAAACTTTACAAACTTCAAGTTTGAAAGCTTTCGGGGTTTATTTCTCTGTTTTTTCATTAAAATTACTCCTTGAGTAAAATCATGCCGAAAAAGTTCAGTCACATTTGAAAGATGTGTTTCGCACATCTGGCTTTGCCGTTATTTACATGATTTTTAGCAGTATTCTATATCATCCAATGCATATCAGGTAAGGGCTTGAAAATTTGCTTGGAAGTCTCCGGTCATTTATAGGGGCGGGAGATGGGGGATGGGTAGATGCTCTTCATTTTTTGGCCAAAAACGGCCAAAAAATGCCCAAGAACGACCTTAAAATTCGATTTTTTCAAATGGGGGTGGGGTGAAAATTTTTTCTGGCTCTTGGGGAATGAGGGAGGACTACCAACTTTGGGTGGGGATCCCCATATGGACCGTCATATGTATGATCCAATGGCTTTTTTGATTATTGGGACACTTAAATCGCGCATAATAGCCATACTTGGATAACAACCAAATTTTAGGGGGGAGGGGTTCTGACGCGAATAAGGGTCTGTGCAAAATAATTATAATGGGGACGAAAAACACCATTTTCGACGTTTTTATCGAGCTCTATTAATTGTTATCGAATAATCGCTTGAAAAACTGAATAAATTTCGCAAATTTAATTCTGCGGCCGAATTTCAGAACATTTTTGAGATTTTTCGGGACCAGAACCCGCAGACCTGTTCTTCAACGATGATTCGCGGTGCGACTGTAACATGTGTTCCTCGAGAGATTATGGGATTTTGGCATCCAAAGAATGCAGCTGACTTCGAAATTGCAGGCGATTTTGCTCACTTGAACTTTAGTTTAACCGAAATAGTAGATAATGACGATGCTTTTAAATGTTTTAGTGGTTTTTACGCTTGAAATAATTACCATTCCCTTCGTTTATTAGTCAAATTTCTTCGACTTCTTCCTTCAATTTCATTGATTTGTCTTAGAAGTTTTCAAATATTTCGATATAAAAGAAGCGCCTATCAACGCTTCAGCATTGCTCTTTTCCACATACTTCCAGGATGTACCTATTGCGATTACGAATACCGGAAATCTGAAATTTTAGATATTAAAAAAACTCGAATTATTATTATTTTTGAAAATTGAAGTTTTTATTCAAATAATTAGAAAATAAAGTTACGAATTTTTTCCTCTTTTTTTGAGCAATGTGTCGATTCCCTTTTCTGTCATGCCTTTATTTGCGTTTACCGAGCTCTCAGGTGGCGGCAAGCAGAAAGACTGTTTCAAGAAGCTGGATGGCGATAAGGCTGAATCGGAAAAATGCATAATCTATCGTAATGCGTCACTCCGTGGTGGTAAAGTAAATTTGCGTACATATTGATATGCGTGCACATACATGAGGATCTTGCGAGTCGAGCAGAATCCTAATTTTGGGGATTGAATTCTGAAATTACAGCGGGCCGAAAGAACCCGAGAAATATAGCTTCGTTAGGGGCGGAAATGCAACTTTTAGACGTATGCAGTCAAACGCTATCTGTTGGCGTAAATAAATCGAGGAACAGTTGCAAAAAATTCAGCTAATCGCGAGGCTTTTTGGCCTGTTTTTCGAATTTTGGGGTCTTGCTCAACTCGCACCAAACTTTGTGATGATGGCTGCTTCCATGCGTAGACATCGCCTAAATGTTGGAAAGTTCCACAGGATGCTTCATGGTGTCGAAGGTAAAAAACGCTAGAAAATCGCTGTGAGGTGCAAAGCATTATTTCCACGTTTCTCAACTAGATCCATCTATTATTAACATAAAGAAATCACTGAAAAAGGATTGAACTTTCAAGAATGTAATTTTGACAAAATTTTTGGATTCTGAGGGAAGTCTTGTGTATTCTGTGTGTTCGCCTGGGCCCTGGAGTCCCTACTCCACCTCCTTGGCTAGTTCAAAATTTTGAAAGATTAAATAATGTTTGATTTATTAAATCACTTATTTACTTACAGACCTTAAAAATCCACGTGGGCTCGCGTTTCATGAACATTTGGCGCTTTATGCAAATTAATCTGTATAAATAAATTAATCTGTATAAATAAGGAAAGTTAAATTTAATCGATCAAGTAAATAAATTAGCAAAATACAGAATAAATCGAATAAATAATTTAAAATCGAAAATTACCGAATTAAATTATCAATTGACGATTAAATTATCAATTTCGGTATTGAAATTGAAAATAACCCTAAAAATCCATTTCTCCACATGAGCAATCATCACAATTTTTGGCTCTGAGAGAAAGTTCTTTGCGCCAAAATGGCCTCAAGAACTCATGTCAATGCTTCGAATAAGTTAAAAAACTTTGTTACTGGCCAATTTCATACACGCTTGCAGAAATTTCTTTCCATTTACTCGTTTTTTGGCCAGCATTTTGCCTTATTTTTGCAAAAAAATTTCATTTTCCCATTTAGCGGGTTTCTGTGAACCGAACAATGGTTAGCGACCTTAGGTGCAAAGCATGGCCGATGACCTCAAAAACTTATATAAGCGCTTAAACAGCGTTAAAACTACGTTATTGCAAAATTTCCGGTCAATTTGGAGCACTTTTTGAAGAAAATTTCTATTTTCATCCGTTTTTAGCCTTCGTTTTGCCTCATTTTGTTTACAGAATTTTCCATTTTTCCATTCTGGGAGGAGGTCTCTACCTTCCAAACCTCTTCCCCCCGCGTGCATATCTGGTAGCGACTAAAGTTTGGGGATCCAATGGGTACAAAAAAATTTGAAAGGTCAAAAAGGTGCTAAATTGGTGCGAGGGGAAAAACACTTTTTGTTTCACATCGAGCTTTATTTATCAATTAACATCTGAAATTCGCGAGAAAGGCGAAATGGTTTTTTAAATTTTATTTTCGGAGTCTGTCGAATTCATGGGTTTCAGAGCCCAAATTCCCCGCGCACATATGTGGTCTAAACCCCGATCCCCATGTGCTTTCCTGTTCAGTATCGTTTATTATAGGTTCCGTTCACAAAGATTACGAACGGCTTTGAAGACGGCAAAATGCTGTCCATTGAGGCTACTGTCGACCGAAACGCCAAATATTTTATTCTCGACATTTTCGACAAGGACATGAGAGTTGCTTTTCAACTGAAGGTCGAACCAAAGAAATATGTAAAAATCCTTCATTATTTAATTCAATGGGGAAATTGTTATTCAATCCGTATTATCCGCTTATTTCCAGAGCATAAATTTAAGCGAAAGGAAGGGTCGTTTTTGGTTCGATCAAGCTAAGTCGCCCAATCTATGGTTCGAGGCTAACAAGGCATTTAAATTGGGCGTTTACAGGGAAGAACAATATTTTCTAGTAAATAAACAAAAATTCGTTGCATTGCAGGTGTAAACGTTGCACTTCATTACACCCGCTTTTGAAATTAAGAAAAACTAAAAAAATTTAAAAAAAATTATTCTTTTCACTACTTTTGCTATTTGAAGGCTGTGGCCGGATTATGGCTGAACGACTTCGAGAAGAAAAATTCAAAGGTTTTAGAGAATAGGGGACCCCAAAAGATTTCGCGGGAATATGCCAAAATTAAGGCCAAAAGTGAACCTATTGTTTGGATTTTCGGGCCCACCCTACAAGCACATGCGTTGGACAGTAATTTTTTATGCATATATCGCAACGGTTTTACAGCGCACTCAATTTGTTATCACAGGTGTACATCAATAATCGCTTGATTGCGCGTTTCGAAACTTCGGGAAGCCAAAATTGGAATCACCTAGCATATTTCCATATTTTTGGCCATATTACTGCTAAATCCGCTTGCTTCAAGGACAGCGATCTGCCACCATTGCCAAAATTCGATCCAAGTATCCATAATTGAGAGTATTTTTAGTAACATCGATATACAGCAAAAGTTTTATTGGTATTTGCGTAAAAACGCTTAATTTTGTTATTTTTCTAGATTCAATGCTCGACGGAAACTGCGAACACAAGTGGGATGTTCAAAAATTATATAAAGTGAGAAAAATTGGAAATTTTCGAAATTTAAATATTTCTCCTTTGTTATAGTCGGGAACTCCCATATACAGCAATCAAATCGCGTTTTATTGCATTTTTAATTCGCTAAAAACCCCCGAAAATTCATTTTGGGGTTTGCTGGAAGTATTTTGAAATCTGAGGTCCAAACATAAAGTCCTTTATCCCAACTCTATGCATAATTTCGGTTCTGGCTCAATATACCTATATATACGTAATAAGGTCTCTGCCTCATTGTTTACAGAATTCTGTTTCAGGTGCCCTATACTAAGCTTCCACAAGTGTTGACCAGCAATCACTCGATTATCATGCATGTTACGCCGTACATTTTTAAGGACAGATTTGTTCTCAATTTATTAGATAGGACCAATAAGAGGATATTACACCTTAAAGCCGACAGACGGGTAATCTGCATTTATATCTTTAAACTTATTTTTTTAACAATTTGCATGTATATTTTACCGAGATGGCCCAACTTATCTAGCCTCGTAATGCTTTTCATAGGGAATGCTTTACAGCACGGGCAGAGTAAGGTTTTTTTGGTGAGATGGGCGCTTTTGGTGAGATGGGCGTTTTTGGCGAGATGGGCGTTTTTGGCGAGATGGGCTAGATGGTCGTTTTTGGCGAAGTGGGCGCTTTTGGCGAGATTGGCGTTTTAGGCGAGATGGGCTAGATGGGCGTTTTCGGCGAGATGAGCGTTTTTGGCGAGATCGGCGTTTTTGGCCACATGGGCTGGGCGTTTTTGGCGAAATGGGCGCTTTTGGCGAGATTGGCGTTTTAAGCGAGATGGGATAGGTGGGCGTTTTTGGCCAGATGGGCGTTTTTGGCGAGTTGGACTAGATGGGCATTTTTGGCGAGATGGGCACTTTTGGCGAGATGGGCGTTTTTGGCGAGATGGGCGCTTTTGGCGAGATTGGCGTTTTAAGCGAGATGGGCTAGGTGGGCGTTTTTGGCGAGATGGGCGTTTTTGGCGAGTTGGACTAGATGGGCATTTTTGGCGAGATGGGCACTTTTGGCGAGATGGGCGTTTTTGGCGAGATGGGCGCTTTTGGTGAGATAGGCGGTTTAGGCGAGATGGGCTACGTGGGCGTCTTCGGCAAGATGGGCGTTTTGGCGAGATGGGCGTTTTTGGCGAGATGGGCTAGATGGGCATTTTTGGCGAGATGGGCACTTTTGGCGAGATGGGCGTTTTTGGCGAGATGGGCGCTTTTGGTGAGATAGGCGTTTTAGACGAGATGGGCTACATGGGCGTCTTCGGCAAGATGGGCGTTTTGGCGAGATGGGCGTTTTTGGCGAGATGGGCGCTTTTGGTGAGATAGGCGGTTTAGGCGAGATGGGCTACGTGGGCGTCTTCAGCAAGATGGGCGTTTTGGCGAGATGAGCGTTTTTGGCGAGATGGGCTAGATGGGCATTTTTGGCGAGATGGGCACTTTTGGCGAGATAGGCGTTTTTGGCGAGATGGGCGCTTTTGGTGAGATAGGCGTTTTAGACGAGATGGGCTACATGGGCGTCTTTGGCAAGATGGGCGTTTTGGCGAGATGGGCTAGATCGGCGTTTTTGGCGAAATAGGCGCTTTTGGCGAGATTGGCGTCTTTGGCGTGATGGGCTAGATTAGCGTTTTTGGCGAAATGGGCGCTTTTGGCGAGATGGGTGGTTTAGGCGAGGTAGGCTCGATGGGCGTTTTTGGCGAGATGGGCTAGATGAGCGCTTTCGGCGAGATGTGCGCTTTAGGTTCACCAACCTAATTCTTGGAGGGGTCCGTCGGGCTCAATGGAACTATGTAGCTGTATGTATCTTTTGTATTTGAATATGTTTTACACACGATTATACTTTTACAAATACCTAGCTACTGTAACTACATTATGGCTAATGTTTGGGTTAATGTGTCCTACGTGTGACGTATGCCTGATATTAGCCTATGTTGCTCTTTGCACTGCCTGCAATAGCGCGTAAAGCACAGTTGACCTTGTTCGGGACGTTTTATGGCCTTTAACCTACATAACATCAGTACGTACACTTACAGCCTGCCATAGCGCGTACCTACTTGTAACGTTATTTCGTATTCCACGCGCTTTACGGGCAATCAAAAACGCCACATCTCGGCTGGCGGTTTTACGGAGGCTAGATAAGTTGGGCGGAAGTTATATTCTTATATTTCTAAATATGAATGAGCCTTTCTTGGAAACATATTTCACTCACATTATGGATAGTTTTATACTTACAGGGGCATTAAATCGATTTTCAGGATTTTAGCAGCATTCTCCGAGGAGTGCAGGCAGACTGATAAAATCCGATTCTTGAAAATGTTTTCTTTTTCTGCAATTTTTTTAATGTCAGAGTTGATTGAGCTCGATTAGAAATGTCGAAAAATGATATTTCTTTCTACCGAAAGCATAGCTCTGTCCTCACTTTTCAAAGTTCCTTTAGAATCATACTGATGTTCGACCCTAACGCTTATTGATTAGATGTTTTTTGAAGCTTTTTATTTTCGGAATCAAATCTAGCTAATATTTATCTTTATTCGCTATTAAATTGACTAGTCGACGCTAACTCGTCGGTAAATTTTTTAATCTTAAGGTTTCTCTGTCCGACTCCGTTTTTTAATGGTTATATTCAATGGATATATCGGCGGAATATGAATTTTTACCTCATAAAAAAATTTTTTGCTTCGCGCAACAATACCTGTTATTTTTGTTCCAGGTATAGAACAGGAAAGCAACTGACAGAATTATTGAAAAAACAAATACAAATAAATAAAGAAAATTTAACATACGGAAAATACTGATTGAAAACTTTTAGTACCTCAAACGACATCTCTTTATAGCCCATTACTTTACTCAGAAAATATCAGTGGCCGGACTTAATGCACGTGAGAAAGTGATCCGAAACAAGCCACTTGTGATAAACGAACCAGCCAAATTGGAGATAGTGAACAGAGGCAAACGTTTTGAGGTAGTAACCATACGTGGGCAGCAAGAAAATTCTGGGGGGGGTGCAAGATTTTTTTGAAGGTCGAAAAATGGCCTTAAAAATGGTGGTATGGCGATAAAAACACCATTTTTCGACGTTTCTCATCAAGCACTATCCATTGGCATCAAAAAATTGCGAAAAAAGAGAAAAAATTTTCAAAAATTGAATTCTGGGGGGTATTTTGATTTCTGGGGGGTATTTTGGTTTCTGGGGGGGGTGCATACCCCCCCAAACCCCCCCCCACGCCCAGGTGTGCTAGTAACTAATGTATTTCGGTCGATGAACAAAAATACTTATACTCCAAAATTTTCTTTGATTTTATTTATTTTTAATTCCCAATTCTTTATTAATTATCTTTTTAAAATGTTTTACACGATTTTCGAACCATGACTATCATTTCACTCAAATGTTATCAATTAGAACTATTGCAATTGTACGTTTGTATAGGTGTTTTTGAATGGAACCTTATTGGGAAGCTCGCCGAATCAAAAGCGTGATCCTCATTATATATATTGGTATGGTAATGGACTGGTTTCGGGTTTATGTTTAAAACCGGCTTGACCTCAGAGATTTAATTCCGTGAGCCAATGGCTGAATTTCGTTATTAAAGATTAGTTTTTTGTTTGACCTATTAATAAATTTTTTATTATTTTATCCTTAGAAATATACTCAGCCAAGCATTAGGTAGAATCGCATGCAATCACGCACAGGCAGTACCCAAATTCTGGGATTTCTGCATGGGAAATCTCATTGTGCCTCATCTATTGGCATTCAGAACATTGCGAAAAAATCGTGAAATTTTTTAAAAATTTTTACGCCCATGTGCGCATGTTTCTTCGATGCATAGTTACGTCATCATCATAAATTACAAACCGATCCCACGTAGTAGTAGATACAGAATAGATGATACAATTTTTTTCTGCTTCACTCTATTACCATCTTTTAATTTTTATATACATATACATAATTGGCTAATCAGGTAGAAACTGGTTCCTGGTTTAGTGTTTTTTAATTCCAGTGTTGAATTCGCTTAACATGTATATCGAACGTGTAAGTTTTGGCACAAGCTCTATGTACTTATAGCAAAAAAATGCTCCATTGGAATGTGAACTAAGAATATAGGTACCTGGAAACGCATTATTGAGGACATAAACTGTAGCGTATTCCGAAATCTCTAGCAAAAATCAGAAACGTGTAATAGGTAAATCATAGGTAGCGCGATAGCGCTACCTATAATATACTTGGCCATCCTTTTTTCTTATATGTTTTTCACAGCGAGTGCGAAATTTGTGCCCCCCCTCACAGCTATAACGGCACACATCTGAGAGGTGCGGTTTTTTTTAAAAGGTAGATAATAAAAAAACTTAGTGCCCCCATTTTTTTCTTGTTTACACTCAATACCGAGCGCGTCGTGAGTGTGTAAAGTTTACATCAAAAATTCAAATAATTTGCGGAGGGCCAATTTTTTTAAAAATGTTTTCCCTAATTAGTAGGTTACGAATCTGGTCTTAAAATTTCTTTACACTCATTACTTGTTGCACAGGAGTGTAAATTAGACGGTTTTTTTACAGTTTTCATGTGGCCAAGCATATCTAACTCAGTTTTACATTCTATGCAGTCCGATTGGTTTCAAAATGTAGACGGTTAAAAAATCTAGGGGAGACTTTTTTTAATTTTTTTTTAAAGTAATATTCTCGAATTTAGAGGCGGTTTATTGTAAAGAGTCCGGGACAAAAAAATTTTTTCCCTGCCATATTCTCCACTTGGTAGACAAAACGTGGTAACTACCCTTAAAATGTGCCTCGTCTTAAGCGCTACACGTCAAAATTTATTTTGTTTCTTTACAATCAATATTGCGTTATTAGTGCAAGTGTAAACTTTACACTGAAAAAATTTTTTCCGCCCATAGCGTCGTGTATGATGAATTTTTTTAAAAATGTTTTCCCCAATTAGTAGGTTACGAATCTGATCTTAAAATTTCTTTACACTCATTGGTTGTTGCACAGGAGTGTAAATTAGACGGTTTTTTACTGTTTTCATGTGCAAGAGCATATCTAACTCAGTTTTACATTCTATGCAGTCTGATTGGTTTCAAAAGGTAGACGGTTAAAAAATCTAAGAGAAACTTTTTTATTTTTTCTTAAAAAGTAATATTTTCGAATTTAGAGGCGGTTTATTGTAAAGAGTCTGAGACAAAAAATATTTTTTCCCTGCCATATTCTCCACTTAGTAGAAAGAACGTGGAAACTACCTTTTAAATCTGCCTCGTCTTAAGCGCTACACGTCAAAATTTATTTTGTTTCTTTACAATCAATATTGCGTTATTAGTGCAGGTGTAAACTTTACACTGAAAAAATTTTTCCGCCCATAGCGTCGTGTATGATGAATTTTTTTAAAAATGTTTTCCCCAATTAGTAGGTTACGAATCTGGTCTTAAAATTTCTTTACACTCATTGGTTGTTGCACAGGAGTGTAAATTAGACGGTTTTTTACTGTTTTCATGTGCAAGAGCATATCTAACTTAGTTTTACATTCTATGCAGTCTGATTGGTTTCAAAAGGTAGACGGTTATAAATTCTAGGCGAAACTTTTTTTATTTTTTCTTAAAAGGTAATATTTTCGAATTTAGAGGCGGTTTATTGTAAAGAGTCTGAGACAAAAAATATTTTTTCCCTGCCATATTCTCCACTTAGTAGAAAGAACGTGGAAACTACCTTTTAAATCTGCCTCGTCTTAAGCGCTACACGTCAAAATTTATTTTGTTTCTTTACAATCAATATTGCGTTATTAGTGCAGGTGTAAACTTTACACTGAAAAAATTTTTTCCGCCCAGAACGTCGTGGATGATGAATTTTTTTTTAAAATGTTCTCTGTGAGGTCAGAATAACGAATCTGACCTTCAAACTTTTCTACAATCAATACACAGTATCAGGGGTTTAAACTTTACACTCTAGTGGATGAGTAAAAAAACAGCTTTTGTCCAAGATTTCTCTGCCAACTTTTTCGGTTATGACTTAAGATAATTTTAATAAATAAAAATAAAGTAACTCTTAAGAGCTACACGTCGAAGCAAACCGCGTTCAAAAAAACGCAATATTGAGTTGTTTATGGGGTGTAGAGTTCGAAATCTGAGGTGTAAAATAAGCGAAAAAGACAGGTTTTTTCGTATTTAATCGGTAAATCATATCAAATATTTTGCGGAACATAAGTTTGGCTTATACAAACGTACTACAATCAAAGGGCTACAAACTGGCCCAAACCGAATTTATTTACACTCAATAGGGCGTTCGGTTCAGATTTTTAAAGTTTACAATGTGGTGGACAGTGAAAAATACGTGTTTATCCATATTTTTGTTCGCCACCCCTTGAAAAGTACTTTATTTTTATCCTATTCGACCTCTCCCGACTTCTTCACTTCATATTTTTGTTCGCCACCCCTAAGAAAGTACTTTATTTTTATCCTATTCAACCTCTCCCGACTTCTGAACAGAGAAAGTGGAGTGTAAATAAATTCGGTTTGGGCCAGTTTGTAGTCCTTTGATTGCAGTACGTTTGTATGTGCCAAACTTATGTTTGTAAACTTTACACTGAAAAAATTTTTTGGGAAAAAAATCGGTTTGGGTTTTTTATGAAACAGATGAAAAAAAACCAATTGGTTGCCCCAGATGTACATTCTTGTGCTCAATTTCCATACGCACGTACACGACCGTTAAGCACAATGCTTAAGCGAGTCGCCCGGGACCACCTTCCCCTAAAAATTATCATATTTTTCATTCTTTTCCCACACATATTTTAAATCAAAATCCGGGATAGGAAAATGTGCACTCGGGCTTAATGCGACTTAGAGTACGAATTGGTATGTGTGTTATCATATCTTACGAGTGTTAAAAGATCATATGTGTGTGTCTCATATTTGTGCCTGTCTCGTTTGTACATACCTTTACCGTAAGCTTTTGCCCATAGGCCTAAAGTCGTATTCATAGATCCTTTTCATATCTCTTGGTTCGTGTTGTTACGCCTCTTTTTCCGCGTCAGTTAAAACTGCGTGCGAGCGTAGTTTTGACGGCACTTTAAGATTTTACATTTTACAATTAGTTTTTCGAGCGCAGTTTTGATGGCACTTTAAGATTTTACATTTTACAATTAGTTTTTGAGCCTGAGAGCCTCTCCGCCAGCTTCCGTGCTGAGCGTATCTTTTTTCTTTTCGTCGCCGTACGTGAGCAGACTCCGTACTTGCCTTTTTATCTGCTTGGCTGCAGAACTCGTCTGTTAGGTTTCCTGCGTAGTGTGCACGCTTCTTTTCGCCGTACGCTTTGTTTTTAATCATTCGTGTTTGTGCCAATTGGCATCAGTTGTTGTATGCCTTTGGCAGGGCTTTGTGCCCCTGTTTAATTACATTGTTTGATTTTACCCGATTAGCGTAACACGACGGTCAGCAGCATGTATCCTCCATGTTGTCGCTTTTTAATTGCTTCATAATTTTTCTGTCCAAAAAATATTGTAAAAATTAATTATTTAATTAACGATGCTGGGCTCGGTTGAATTTCCGTGCTGTTGAATTCTGTCCTTGTGCTACACTAGACTTAGGAACCCTTAATATTTTCAAGCACCGGGATTCGGTCCAAAACAAGTTAAATAATAATCTTTTTGAGCCCTCAATTAGGTTTCCGGGGAACTTACTTTAATTAGGTACTTAATCTCAAAGGGGTTAAGTAAGTAAGTTTCACTAGGTGCGTGCGTAGAGGGACGGGCTACCTTGAATAGGCCGGGCCGCTTACCCCCGAATCGTCGGCTGGTGATCGACCTCCTAAAAAGGGCGAGAACCCCCGTGTGAGCGCATAAGCTTGAGATTCGGGTTAAGTAAGCGAAGTGAACGTAGCTTGAGTCTACGTTAACACATCTGATATTTATTTGTCCTTGGGCCATTGTGGAGACTTAATTTTTTCATAAATGTTGATCGTAATATCAGAATTACGAATCCGACTGAAATTTTCTTTAAACTCTGTGGTTGTGTAAAGTTTACACTGCCTATTAACTGAACTCTTGTTCTAGAGCCTTGCGGAAGCTTAATTTTTTTCAAAATGTTCTACGTAAAATCAGAATTAAGAATCTGACTATTAGTTTTCTCTACACCTAGTAGTTGTGTGAAGTTTGCACTAATCATATGTTGCTAAAATGTGGTTTATACTACAAATTTATTTTACTCCCAAATCTGAGCGTTAGTGTTCCTTACACTTGATATTTGCGTAAAGTTAATGCTGAAAAACTTAGATCTGTTAAAATAATGTAAGGTTGTCTTGTTTGAAAAGGATAATGCTGATGTTAAGAACAGTATTGTTTTCCGTGTTCTTGGACTGCTGTCATAATGGCATGTTACTGTATGTGTTTACTGACTGATGTACTCAAATCATACTAATTAAAAGTGGGGTACTAGCAAAGAAAAATGCTCCGATGGAACAAAAAAGATGAATATACTTGGAATTGTGGATTATTAAGGATGTAAAAGGAGGGGACTAGGAAAAATCTACCTAAAGTCGCAAAATCTGCTAAAAATCAGACTTTCTCTAAGCAACGCAAAAAATCGATGTATATTCTGCGGCCAACGGATTAAAATAAATATTTAACCATAAAAATGATTGAAAAAGCAGCACGTTAGCTATGCAGTAGCTATGGGAAATGATATTGAGTAAACTAACAGTCTTCTAAGCCAATTGAATGAAATAGCAAACATTGAAGACAATTGGAGACATGGTTGGTTTAAAACAGTTGGAAACGCGTAAGTTGACTTGAAACAGACTAAAGGTAGATACACTAGCACGTCCGAGACGATTGTGTGCACTAATCAATCGGCCCCTGCTTTGCTTGCTATAATGCTCATAACAAAATAAAACAACTTTAAATACAATACCTCTTAGTTTTCTATCAATCGGGTGCCAGCAATTTAAAAAAGTAACCTTGATAGATTTTGTACACTCTCATCTGAAACTTCGAACATTATTTAAGAAAGACACTTTTTTAGAGGCCGCAGAATATACATCGATTTTTTGCGTTGCTTAGAGAAAGTCTGATTTTTAGCAGATTTTGCGACTTTAGGTAGATTTTTCCTAGTCCCCTCCTTTTACATCCTTAATAATCCACAATTCCAAGTATATTCATCTTTTTTGTTCCATCGGAGCATTTTTCTTTGCTTCACTATCTACACGGCCACTTAATTTTATCTAAGTACAGGCTTAACACCTAGAATAGCTGAGCTCGGCCGGACCCCTGCATCCCACCGTGATTCTGGTGTGTCGATACGGCAGCCATAGGTTAAATGTAATTCGTTTAAATACAATAAACAAAAAATGGCCACCGCCACACAAAGAATAATAAATAAACGGCGAGATACACTAGAATAGGCAGTCCGTCCGTCCGTCGGCCAACGCTAATTACGGCTAAGTAACGTGAATAAACTAATTCTAGCCCAGCGTACTAATATGTAAAGAAAAACGGCTCGACGACGAAGACTGCAACTACCTGCCTATCCTTTAACACGTAATTATATACCACGAAAAACCCGGAAGTAAATCACCCAAAAATCACAGGAATTTGCATGTAGATAGGCAAGGCCCAGATTTTCGTCGTTAGTTAACGATTCATTTTCGATCACCAAAATCAAGATTTGCATAGGAGGAAAATTGAATCGTGTCAAAAAGATTTGCGCTATCTGGTCTTAACACGAAAATGAAAACTCGGGAATCCGATGTATGAAAATTCCGTTACAAATGATGGGGGCTAGGAACAGGTCACCCACGCATGCAAAAATCATAGATATTTGCTAAAAAGTAACCACTTTCTCTGGGCAATGTAAATTGAAGTATATTCTGCGGCCTGCTATAGGGATACATGAACTGAACATTTATGAGTACACTTTACGCTTAAATTTGACATGCAAAACTGTACATAGGAACATAATAAAAGAACATAATGCGAAAGTCATGATTTATCACATCACTGACACATTGGTTGTCGTCAGAAAAATGTGATATTTATAAGCAACTGAATTCACATATCAATTTCTTTATAAACTCTTCTGCAAAATAAAAGATGTATTGAAAAGGCACGTTCTTAAAAGGGGCTGTAAAATATATACATACTTCGGTTTTTGCACTGCTTAGAGGAAGTAATAAAGTTTTAGCAGATTCTTATGATTTTTGCATGCATAGGTGACTTTTTCCAGTATCTGTCTTTTATGTCCTCAAAAATGCGTGTTTCCATGTATATTTGCCGTTTTTGTACAATGAGCACTATTCTTTGCTAGTGCCCTACTTTATTAGCAAGATTTGAGTGAATCATTCAGTAAATGCATACGATAAGATGCTGAAATAATTGTAGCAGACGAAGCAGGTGGAAAACAATGTTGTGCTTGAATATCTGAATCGTCTTTCACAAACAAGACAACCTTATCTTATTCGAAGAGATCAAAAATTTGAGCAGTTTCGAAAATTCCTTCCCCAAGGCTCTCGAACTGAACTTTTTTCGAATGTAAACTTTACGCAATTTCTGAACGTAAACAAAATTTGAAGTCAGATTTGTACTCCTCATATTCCAGAGGCGAGTTTTAAAAATTTGTTTTAATTACAACGGTATGAAGCTTAATCTTACTTCCGGTTATAACTTTACCTAATCGCAGATTGTAAAGAAAGTTAAAGTCGACTCCGTAACTCTGACCTTACGAGAACAATTTAAAAAAAACTATACCTTCTACAACATTCTGGAACTAATCTTTTTTAGTGTAAACCTTATGTAAACCTTACATAACTACTTGGTGTGAACAAAGATAAAAGTTAGATTCGTAATCCGGATGTTACGGAGAAAAGATTTAAAAATGTTTTATCATTTGCAACATTTTTAAATTAAATTTAAAATCAGGTATAAACTTTACACAATCACTGAGCATATAGATAATTGAAAATCCGATTCGTAAAACTGATTTTAGGAGAACAATTTAAAAAAGTTTTACTTTATTAACCTTCTGGTACCTATGTTTACTCTTAGTGTAAACTTTACGCAACCACTGATTGTACAGAAAATCTAAATTCTAATTGGTAATCCTGGTGTTATGGGGCACATTTCAAAAATAATCTATCGCAACGCTCTGGAATGAAAAATGTTTTTAAGCGCAATGAACAAAAACTTAAATGAAAAAGGCAGTATAATTATTCACAAATTCTATCATCCTCATCTGAGCCTCAATTTAGGCATTGAAGCTTAATCGTGAATCCTGCCCCCAGCTCTTTGCCATAAATTATTGCAGTCGTCTGTTTACTTTATTTCGATAAAACTATAAACTTTAGGCTTCTTTTCAACAGATCCGGCTTTCCCAGATTTTTTGTTGCGCATTCTGTTGTTCTTGTTGCTTTTGTTTTGTTTCATTTTTTGTTTTGCTTATTCAGATTTATTTTCTTTATTTTATTTTTTTCATGTTTATTTTTTATTTTATTTTATCTTGTAATGTTGTGCACTGACTGCTTCTCCATGTTCTTTCGTATATTTAATCACATGGTCTCCTACTCGGGAAAGGGTAGGAAAACCACATCCGAATCCTTCACATGTTGATTTCTCACGTGGCTAGCAAAAAACGGCTAATTTACGATGGAATTTTCATCTTAACCTGCACAGAAGCAGAATAACTGAAAATGTATCACGAGATACGCACGCGATATTTGTCATTTGTTTTAGCATCGGATCAAATTGAATTATCCCGTGATATGATCTCCATGTAGTGATTATATGTGTAGCAAAGGCTGAATCCGATCCTGGGGGAACGCCGTCAGCTCTGACCGGAGCGACTCGAGCAAGCAAATTAGCGACCACACCTGGACGTGGGGGGTTTGGGGGTATGCATCCCCCAGAATCCAAAATACCCCCCTCAGAAATCAAAATACCCCCAGAATTCAATTTTTGAAAATTTTTCTTCGCTTCTTTCGCAATTTTTTGATGCCAATGGATAGTGCTTGATGAGAAACACCGAAAAATGGTGTTTTTATTGCCATATCACCATTTTTAAGGTCATTTTTTGACCTTTTAAAAATCTTGAGTAGTAATGGCCGGCAGCCTGGGGTGCAACGCTGTAGGATAGCCCATGTTATAACATAGGCGATGACGTAAAAATCTGCACCCTGACGTCATCCCAGGGTGCAACGTTAAAGAATATAGAACATTTGGACGGGAAAGGAGGGGTGTGTAAGGGGAGGGGCTCCCACCGCGCCGCCTGTTATAGCAAGGTCTATTTTGCAGTGTTGTTCCTCAGGTTGCATGGTCGGTCTGGGGAGTCGTGTCGATGAATTTTTTTGCTAAAATATGGTATAAATGGCATAAAACAGGCACGTGGCTAGCCGTCCTACTTGACCAGCACTGATTTGGGAGGACTATACTCAAAAATAGCACAAAATAACGTCTAAAAAGTCCGATTTTTCCGAATTTTAGGGGTCACCCCACTCCCCCAGATCTAAGTGCCTGAATAAAAATAATGTATCTGGTCAAGCATTTTTCCGATTTTCGCCCTATTTTATCTACAAATTTTTCTTGCTGAGATGCTTCCCGCATGCATGCTCTGTTGTATGTATTTTTTACTGTTCGAAGAAAGCACATACACCGCCGAGAGTCACGAATAAATAAGTGATGTACAACTAATTTTTATAAAAATTCCGAAAACCGGGCAGACGAGCGTATAATATGGATCAATGGAATCAGTATATATCATTTTTTTTATAATATGATCCTAATAATATTATGTAACAAAATAATAGATATATTGAATATACTGGTTCATTTAATGAGAAAAAAACCAAAGTTAGCCGAACAATTCATCATTGTCCTCCATTAAATAAAGATAAGGCATTCAAAGTGACCTCAAACAAACATAATTAAATGCTCATTAATATGAAAAAATTCAATTTATCATTTCAGAACTTTAGTTGTGGAATACCTCCATATATATCCTGAATCTCCCACTCGTTGTAAAATGAATTCTGTACCTTGTGTTTTGCTAATTGTAACAATTATTGATATATTTTTGTGAAGTTGTGAAAAAATTTTATCAAATTTGGCGAAAATTTTTGTCAAGTTGTGAAAATTTTTTGTCAAGTTGTGAAATATTTTTGTCACGTTGTGGAAATTTTTTGTCAAGTTGTAGAAATTTTTGTCAAGTTGTGAAATATTTTGTCACGTTGTGGAAATTTTTGTCAAGTTGTGAAATATTTTTGACAAGTTGTGAAAATTTTTTGTCAAATTTATTGAAAATTTTTGTCACGTTGTGGAAATTTTTTGTCAAGTTGTGGAAATTTTTTGTCAAGTTGTGAAAATTTTTTTGTCAAGTTGTGAAATATTTTTACATGCTTAAGCATAGTACTTTTGTCAAGTTGTGAAACATTTCTGTCACGTTGTGGAAATTTTTTGTCAAGTTGTGAAAATTTTTGTCAAGTTGTGGAAATTTTTTGTCAAGTTGTGGAAATTTTTTGTCGTTGTGGAAATTTTTTGTCAAGTTGTGAAAATTTTTGTCAAGTTAAGGAAATTTTTGTCAAGTTGTGGAAATTGTTTGTCAAGTTGTGGAAATTTTTTGTCACGTTGCGAAATATTTTTGTCAAGTTTTGAAATATTTTTGGAAAATTTTTAAATTTTTGCTGAAAGTATGCAGTTTTACGAGTTTTTTACCAAAATAATAGGATGTCATCCATCGGTCAAAAAAAAAGGAAAAAGTAACGAAATATGAGTTTTAAGCACTCAATTCTAGTGTCTCAGCTTGATCAAAAGCTGTTTACATCTTAAAAATCAAAATTGCTTCAATTCTGCATCATGAATGCAGATATACTGCATCTGCTGTTCCATCTGGCACGGCGTGGACGTATGAATGTTGTGGAATTATTGACCGCACATTTCAAATAAAATTCACGTGACTCACCGAAAAATTCCTATAACTGCAAACAATTTCTCAGAAAGTATTAATTTTTATGTTTTCCTATCCTTTCTTTTAGAGGCTAGGCACCACAAGGTCGAAAATTGCCTTAAAAATGATGTTATGGCGAAAAACACCCATTTTTCAACGTTTTCATCGAGCACTATTCGTGGCATCAAAAAATTACGAAATAAACAAAAAAAATTGAATTCTGAGGGGTATTTTGGTTTCTCGGAGGTGGTTGCATACCCCCCAGACGCCTAAGTGTGCTAGGCAGCCAAAACATGACTAAGTATCAGTATTAGTCATCGTCAAAGCACTACAAGAAATTTCAGTGTGTTACGTCATATTTTACAATTTGCGCGCAATGATGACTCATCACAGACTCGTTTCGGAACGGGTTTGCAAGTTGTTCCGGAAGAGCACAGGCCAATCCGACTATAAATAGGTAAGCAGAGCTAGCGAGCTCATTCTTCTCAAGAACTATGGCGGCAAACTTCGAACTTCCAGCTTTCAACACACTATTGGCGGTGGTCGAGTCGAAGATTTGGGTCGAAACGAACAGCTTATTGGCGTTATACTACGAAAAATCTTGGAGTACGGCAGAATAGGCGTTCGGAACGCGATAACGGCGCAATTCTGGGCGACAATTGTCGAAGACGGGTCGTCACAGGAATTACGTGAGCCGATTATCAATCGCCAGACACTTCAAAAACTGGTCGATAGTCGATTATGGGTCGGCGAGAAGAAAAATCATTTTCGTTGTTCCAAGAATTCATCAAGTTATCGAAAGCGGACAGAACAAATTTCGGATCGCCCGATTTTTGGGACGTTATTTTCGGCGAAGAAGAAGGAGCGCAGGTCGGCTGGGGACGAGACGAGAGGCGAGTGATTATTACGTTGTCGGCGAAATGTTCAGGACGAGAGTGAAGCGATTCAATTCTGAGGCCAGGGGCTACAGCCTACGTTTCCTACGCGTGGAGGAGCTCCGCGGTTTGGCGGATTCCTCCAGTCCGTTTAAAACAGCGCGTTGGAAAGGATTTTAGACGGCTGTAGCCCCGACGATTTGGTCGGAGTCGAGCTAATTCACCTAGTCTAGACCGACACGTAATAATTTCTTTCGTCCCCAGGCAATTCATGAACGCCGATCGGATTTTAAGCGTAGCAGAACGAGTAAACCAATCAAAGAAGGATTTTTCGTTCGATGAGGTAATAAGTTTGAACGTTATTATCGTTAACGCCCCCATGGGCGGCGGAACGAATCGTAAAGAAGGATTTCGTAAACAAGAATCGTAAATTGGGACACTTGGTTTCAAAACGCCTGTGGGAACGGGGGGTGTTTATCAAATCCAAAACACTGATAAATTATATGTTTAGCCAGGGCTATAGTCACGGGAAAAGCTAAATTAGATAATGACCCCCAATGGGAGGATATAAGAAAGGAATAAAAATCGGTACACTTTAAAAAAAAACGTTTGGCCGAAAATTTAATGGTCGAAGCGGGGCTAGGGGAGCATAGGGCACTCTGCGGGATTGAAGAAGTTCGTAAAATTCAGACCATTTTATCACCAACATATCAATTAAAAGTTTATTCTCGAGATTTCAACGATTCACTAATTTTCTCAGGTACTACGGCCGAAAAAATTATACTTTATACCACCATAATCATTTTGATTTAATTACTCGAGTCCCCGCCTTTTTCGGCGCATCTTATTATTGTGAAACCTGTGATAACGCGTATGATCATTCTGAGCGCCACGAATGTAATAAGGGCAGATGTAGATGTTGTGATTCGTCTCCTGAATGTAAATTTGTAAATTAGCGAATTATGTAACGAATGTAATCGATGGTTCGTGAGAGCGAATCATGTTTTGATAAGCATAAAATAGGAAAACCGTCAAAAACTAACGATCAAGCTCGTCTTTCAGTCTGTCAGATTCTAAAACGTTGTAAATCTTGTAATCAATTATTAAGCAGCAAATACGGTAAAAATCATAAATGTAATCAGTTTCTGTAAAACTTGAAATTGTAATGTAGATCGAGACAATCATCAATGTTATATGAAACGTATAGACAAAATTCCGAACCAAAACGAAAACCTTTTTTTATATTTTTTGATTTTGAAACTCGTCAGAATGTAGAAATTGGGGAAACAAGTACGGAAAAATTTTCAAGCACGGAGCAAATTGTTGTATAGCCCATCGCGTATGTGAAAAATGTATAGATACAGATTTTTGTCAGAACTGTGGCAAGTATACGTTTTTAGGCGACAAATGTCTAGAAAATTTCTGTAAATGGTTATTTAGCGAGCAGCATCGGGGCGCCACCGTTTTTAGCCATAACGCTCGCGGTTTCGGTCTGAAATTTTCGCTCGAATATTTTACACGAAAATTGTACAGTTTTGCACAAAATCGTAACGCGCGGCCTTGAAGTCATAATGTTGGAAGTAGGGGTGTTCGGGTTATCGATTCATTAAATTTCCTACCCATGCCCCTTTCTTCTATTCCAAAAACTTCCGGGATTCCAGAGCTGAAGAAGGGTACTTTCACATATTTTCAACACAAAAAACAATCAAAACTATATCGGCCCCCTACCCGACTCCGAGCACTACTCATCCAACACTATGAAAAGACGAGGCGCGCAGGGAATTTTTAAAATGGTACGAGACTGAAAAAGCAAAAAACGAACCCTTCGATTTACAAAAAGAGCTTGTAGAATACTGTAATTCCGATGTAGATATTTTAAGGCGATGTTGTGTAAAGTTTCGTCAAATTTCCATTGACGAAACGGGCGTCGATCCTTTTCTAGTCAGTTTAACAACTAGCTTCGGCCTGTAATCACGTCTTTTCGAAAAAAATTCCTCCAAACCAGAACGTATTGGCATTGTTCAACTCACGGGTACCGGTCTCGAGAAAATCAATCAATAATAGCATTAAAATGGTTAAAATGGCTTTCGGAAACTCAAAACATTCGTATTAGACATAAATTAAACGGGGGTGAGGTAAAAATTGGGCGGTTTAAAGTCGACGGGATCTCGGGGAACACAATCTATGAATTCAACGGTTGTTACTATCACGGGTGTACAAAATGTAATATTGTAAATAGAAAGCAGCGAACTCTAGATAATCGATCGTTCGAGGAAGCGTATCAGGCCACTGTAGATAGACGTAAAGCGTTAGAAAATTCAGGTTATACACTTATAGAAAAATGGGAATGTGAACTGAAGCGAAGGCTTGAACAAAATATGTAAATATGAAACGTTTTTCGATTCTGTAAAATTTTGTAACTCCGTTATCGCCGAGAGAAGCATTTTACGGCGGTCGTACAAATGCTGTAAAGTTGTATCACCCGAATGTAAAGAAGGCGAAAAAATTTACCTATACAGATGTATGTAGTTTGTATCCTTGGGTATGTAAAACGGGCGAATTTCCTTTAAAACACCCTGTAATTATCACTGAAAATTTTGTTTCGTTGTATGATAAGCCGTATAATGGTATTATTAAATGTACAGTCGTCCCCCTCGGGGTTTGTACCACCCTGTCCTACCATTTCGACGACGGCAAATTATTATTCCCCCTCTGCCGGACCTGTGTTTTTGAGAAGCAGGACGTCTGTGAGCATTCAGACGAAGAGGTCAATCACAGGCATACAGGTATCATTAGAATTGTACAAAGCAATCGAGAAAGGCTATAATGTAACAAAAATCCACGAAGTGTGGCACTACACAGAAATCGAGAAGCCGACCCAACGACCAAAGAGGGCGGGCTTTTCACGAATATATCAACACATTCTTACGATTGAAGCAACAGGCGGACGGATGGCCAAAGGGATGTACAACGGAAGCAGAAAAAGATGAATATATTAGGCGATACGAAGAAGTCGAGGGTATAAGGTTAGACAGGCAGAAAATTGAGAAAAACTCAGGTATGCGCGCTTTAGCTAAACTTATGTTAAATTCTTTTTTTGGGGAAAATTCGGTCAGCGCAATAATTTATCTCAGGTCGAATATTTCACCGAGCCGTAAAAATTTGTAAAGTTAATGTTCGATCCGACGAAAAAAGTCAGCACTGTACAGTTTTTAGGCGAACGCATGGCATGTACAACTTATGTCGTAGAAGACGAATTTTTAGAAGCTCTAAATGGCCTAAAATCCGGTAATAGCTTCTTATGTAACCGCACAAGCTAGACTTAAATTGTATTCATATTTAGAAAAATTAGATACGCGCGTTATTTATTTCGACACCGATTCGATTGTTTATTTAACTCGGAAAAATGATAATTACACGGTTCCAATAGGCCGTTACTTGGGCGATATGACCGACGAGCTTAGTGGTTATGGGGATGGGGCTTACATTTGTGAATTCGTAGCGGGAGGGCTAAAACTACGCACAGGGTTACTATTGACGGGAAAAATATCGTAAATCCGACTCATAAAATTCGGGGTTCGTTTAACATTCAACACTAGAAAAGAAATCGATTTCGATATCATGAAACAAATGGTCATCGGTTTCTGTTCAGGAAACGAGATCATAAAAACCGTTTTGAAGAAAATTCTCGGGAATAATATGCGGAACGTTTTTACCGCAAATTGTACAAAAAGGATTATGGGGTTGTGTATGATAAACGTTCTTTGGTCCCGATTATTGTACTTTACCGTTCGGCTTTTGATTGTAGGGTTTTACCTGTTACCCTGGTGAAACAGGTTCGTGGACACGTGTATACCTTTTTATTTTTTCTGAATTTTGTTTTGTTTCCCGTTTACATGTCGTGCCTTGTGAGGAGCAAGTGCCGGCGATGTGTAGCGGCCTCTGTTCGTTTTCGATTTTTGTTTTGTTGTACAATTCTCAGCCGTACCCCGCGATCGGGTTAGTGGCGGTTAGGGTGTACAGTGTGCCTGGTGAAGTGAAAAGTGCGTGCGCTACCTCCTTGAAAAGAGTTCGTGGGCGCACGTATACTTGTTTGACTGGCCGAGCGGTAAATACACACGTTATTTATACCCTGCGATCATACACTGTCCTATTTCCTTTTTAGTACATTGTGCTAAGAATGTTTTTTTATATTATCTCGTGGCTGGCGAGCTTCATACGTCCACGTCGTGCCAGCTGGTGTCATGGATGCAATATATCTGCGGCTCGCAGGTAAAATTGAAGCAATTTTGATTTTTAAGGTGTAAACAGCTTTTGATCAAGCTGAGACACCAGAGATTGAGGTGCTTAAAACTCATATTTTTCATCTATATTTTCTTTATTTTTTTGTCTCATTGATGGATTTTTATTATTTTAGCAAAAAACTCGTAAAACTGCATACTTTCAGCAAAATTTGAAAAATTTGCAAAAATACTTCACACCTTGACAAAAAATATTTCACAACTTGACAAAAAATTTCCACAACATGACAAAAATATTTCACAACTTGACAAAAAATTTTCACAACTTGACAAAAAAATTTCACAACTTGATAAAAAAATTTCCACAACTTGACAAAAATTTTCACAACTTGACAAAAAATTTCCACAACGTGACAAAAATGTTTCACAACTTGACAAAAGTACTATGCTTAAGCACGTAAAATTATTTCACAACTTGACAAAAAAATTTCACAACTTGACAAAAAATTTTCGCAACTTGACAAAAATATTTTAACTTGATAAAAAACAACGTGACAAAATTTTCTGCTTGTGACAAAAATATTTCACAACTTGACAAAAAAATTTTCACAACTTGACAAAAAAATTTCACAACTTGACAAAAATTTCCACAAATTGACAAAAAATTTTCACAACTTGACAAAAAATTTCCACAACGTGACAAAAATGTTTCACAACTTGACAAAAGTACCATGCTTAAGCATGTAAAAATACTACAACTTGACAAAAAATTTCCACAACGTGACAAAAATTTTTCACAACTTGACAAAAAATTTTCACAACTTGACAAAAATATTTCACAACTTGACAAAAAATTTCCACAACGTGACAAAAATATTTCACAACTTGACAAAAAATTTCCGCAACATGACAAAAACTTTCCACAACGTGACAAAAATATTTAACTGACAAAAGTTTTCACAACTTGACAAGAAATTTCCACAACGACAAAATTTTCACAACTTCACGAAAAATATATCAATAATTGTTTTAATTGGCAAAGTTTGCGGTAGTATGCAATGCAGACCCATGCAAATGAGTGGGAGACGAGACATACACGGAGGGACCTAAATGGAAAAGTTCCTGGGAAACGATGAAAATTATATTTTTCGCAGCAATGACCATCAATTTATGTCTATTTTTGAGGCTGCCCCCAGAAGCGCCTGCTTCCATCTACGGATAATATGCCTAGAAATCACTTGAAATTACTGCGAATTTTTTCATGTTCAACCTGTGACGATTTGTCATATCGTATTTGTCTTTATCAAATATGTGAAACAGATCACATTTGCAGCATATCCGATATATTCGCTGATCTATATGGCTGCCTATTTCATTTTTACTGTAATTTTTAGCAAAATTAGTTGTACATCACTTATTTATTCGTGACTTGTTGTGTATGTGCTTTCTTCGAACAGTAAAAAATACATACAACAGAGCATGCATGCGGGAAGCATCTCAGCAAGAAAAATTTGTAGATAAAATAGGGCGAAAATCGGAAAAATGCTTGACCAGATACATTATTTTTATTCAGGCACTTAGATCTGGGGGAGTGGGGTGACCCCTAAAATTCAGAAAAATCGGACTTTTTAGACGTTATTTTGTGCTATTTTTGGGTATAGTCCTCCCAAATCAGTGCTGGTCAAGTAGGACGGCTAGCCACGTGCCTGTTTTATGCCATTTATACCATATTTTAGCCAAAAAATTCATCGACACCACTCCCCAGACCGACCATGCAACCTGAGGAACAACACTGCAAAATAGACCATGCTATAACAGGCGGCGCGGTGGGAGCCCCCTCCCCTTACACACCCCTCCTTTCCCGTCCAAATGTTCTATATTCTTTAACGTTGCACCCTGAGATAACGTCAGGGTGCAGATTTTTACGTCATCGCCTATGTTATAACATAGGCTATCCTACAGCGTTGCCCCCCAGGCTGACAGCCACTACTACTATCTTGCACCCCCCAGAATTTTCTTGCTGCCCACGTATGTTAGCGACCTGAGCGCTCACTCAAGTAAACAAAAGTGCGCAATTAATTATACTGGGCTGACCTCATCGGTCGACCAATTATGCGTTTGGTGCTTACAGTAATGCGCCCGACTAGGGGTGTATTTTTTTGAACTTTTTTACAGAGCGTAAATCAAATTTTAAAATTTAGTTTTTCGAGCTCACCGTGAAAAATGAAGCAAGAAAATATATAATATTACAACATTTCATTCACTCTGGAAAAAGTTGACTTATTTTAAATTTTGAGAGCACTTGATATTCATTTTGTCCCTAAAAGTTGAATATTTCAACATAATACTAAGCCAACAGCGTCAACATGAAAAACTACCATTATTTGTCAACGAACGTTATACATAAAAGCACACGCATCGCAAAAATCGTTGAACAATTGCTCCATCGAATCAAACTTGCTGCGCCAGATTCATTCGACCAGAAATCCTTCATAAGTCGCCGTATCTTTCTGGAATATTTATAAAACAACATGCAAAAAAATTTTAAATAAAATTCAAAATATGTGCCCATGCCAAGAAATAGAACGATACTTTTATTAGTGAACACCGGGAAAACTCTTTGCCGAATACAAAAAGAAGCGTGTTGGGATTGTGGATTATTAAGGACGTAAAAGGAGGGGACTAGAAATAAGTTACCAATGTATATGCCTAACGTCGCAGAATCTGCTAAAAATCAGACTTTCTCTAAACAACACAAAAATTAGAGGTATATTTTGCTGCCTACAGATTAAAATAAACTATTGATTATAAAAACGATTTAAAAAGCAGTAAGTTAGCTATGACTAGCTATGGGAAATTATATATAGTAAACTAGGAGAGACTTTGCAAGCCAATTGAATGAAATAGCATTAATCGATGCATTCAAGACAATCAGAGAAATTGTTGGTTTAAAGCAGTAGAAAACGCGTAAGCATACATGAATTAGACTACATGTAGGTACATTTGCATGCCCGCAACGGTTGTGTGCACTAATTAATTGACGCCAGACTAACTTGCCATAATGCGTATGATAACAGAATAAAACACCCTTAAATACAATTGCAGTTAGTTTTCTATCAATCACGATACGAAGCAAGTCAGCGATGCAACTTGCAAGGAATTTACAAAACTTAAACGTTTTAGATTGTTTGCTCACTCTTATATGAAGCATTGAAAAGTACTTAAAGGTTACGCTTTTCTAAGAAGCGCTGCGTTTCTTAGAGAAAGTTTGATTTTCAGCAGATTTTGCGACTTTGGGCATATACATACTTAACTTTTTCCTGGTCCCCTCCTTTAACTGCCTGAAAATCCACAATCCCTAGTATACTCGTCTTTTTTGTTCCATCGGAGCATTTTTCTTGGCTAATTTACTTTTAATTTGTATGATTGAAGTGGATCAGTCAGTAAACGCATACAGTAACATGCCACAGTAATGACAGCAGTCTAGGAACGCGGAAAACTATAGTGTTCTGAACATCAGCATTATCTTATCTAAACAAGTCAGCCTTACCAAATTTAATCACATCAAAGGTTTTCAGCATAAACTTTACGCAATTATGCAATCTAATTTTCAGTGTGAACTTTACATAACTACAGGGTGTAAAGAAAAACCAACTGTCAGATCCGCAATTCTGACCCTACGGAACTTATTTGAAAGAATAGGGTTTTGCAACGCTCTGGAAGTAAAATAAATTTGTTGTGTAAACTACACATCAACAAAGAATGAATAGTGAAAACTTTACACAACTACTGGGTGTAGAGATATCTAACAGTCAGATTCGTAATTCTGACGTTACGTAGAACCTTTAAAAAACTAAACTTCTGCAATGCTCTAGAACTAAAGTTAATTTGCAGTGTAAACTTTACACAGCCACAGAGTGTAAAGAAGATTTTAGTCGGATTTATTATTCTGATATTACTCTTACATTACGATCAATGTCAACGAAAAACTTAAGTCTCCACAATGGCCTAGAGGCAAATAAATATAAGATGTAAACCACTTTACACCACTGTTGATTGTGAACAAACGCTCCCAACTGGCAGGTCACGTTTGATTTCTGGTGCATTCTTAGACTTGCGATCGTGTCCAGACTCATAACCGGAGAAGTTCGTAGAAAAAGCAGGACAGAAATACGTTGAACACACCCAATTTTCAACTTTTCACCTCCCGAAAATGCTAAATATTGACGGTAATAAAAGCAATCTATTGTGACATATACCCATTAGGAAGATCTTTCTTTTTATTCTATTCAACCTATCCCGACATCTAAACGGAGAAAATGGCGAACAAAAAACGGACAAAAAAGTATTTTCCACCATCTACCATATTGTAAGGTTTAAAAATCTGAACCTAAGTCTGCACTGAGTGTAAAGAAATTCAAATTAGGCCGGTTTGCAGGCTTAGAATCGTACTACGTTTTTATGTGGAAAACTTCTGTTCCGCAAAATACTTGAGATATTTACCAATCAAAATAGGAAATGTTTTTTCGCCCATTTTACACCACTGATATCGAACTTTACACCCCCATAAATAACTCAATATTGCGTTTTTTAAACGTGGTCCGCTGCGACGTGTAGCCCTTACAAGACACTAAATTTCTGTACTATTCGTTATCTTGACAATAAATGGAAATGTTGGCAGAGAAATTTTAGACAAAATCTGTTTTTTACATTATCCACTTGAGTGTAAAGTTTAAACCCCTAGATCTAATTAAGTGTTGAGTGTGAAAAAGTTTGCTGGTAAACAGAAATTAGCCCATAAACCTTAGTACATTTCTATCAAACAAAAAATTTCTTGGGACTCATAATCGGAGTTGTTGGCAGACATAAAAAAGTCGAGAACTTGAATATCGCCAGATTTTCACACTCTTTACATTCCCATTCGAGAACTAAAGCGAAATTAAAGAAACAAAAAAGTATATCTAGAGAATTTCAATCTCTACAATTCTTTACTATTAAATTGTATAAGGTATTTACACTAAGTTGTGTAAATGCTGGCGAAAAAAAACCTCCAAAAGTCGCAGTATGTAATAATCATGCGCCAAAACTTTACACGCTCGTCACAAACTCAATATTGAGTGTAAACAAAAAAAAGAGCGCATAATCTTTTTTATTATCTATCTTTAAAAAAAACTCCACTTCCCAGACTTGCCCCGTTATAGCTGTGAGGGGCACATATGTTGGCGGCACCCAAGTATATTGTAGGTACGCGCTAACGCGCTACCTATGATATAATTTCTTCATTTTTTGAAATTTTTTCTGTTATGCTTTCGATAATGCATATACGAGCAGCAGCCAGAGTCAACGAAATCGCTAAAAAATGCCAAAAATGAAATTATAGGATCGGTCATATTTTTGCGGGAGAGCATTTTGCATTAGAGGTGGTTTAAATCCCATCCTCCTAACTCTTTCCACGCCCTTGTGCGCCAGCAAATGAATCGTGGATCTGATGAAGCAAAAAACGCGAAAAACGTAAAAGAAGTCGAAAATTAAATTTTGGAAGCTGCAGAAGGTAGTTTGAAATCTGGGTACCTAAACTTCGATGTCCACTAACCCCACGCCTCCCAAACCACTCGTCCGATTCATCGAGGCCACTAATTCATTTTTATGCGGAATTCTGTTTCAGGGGTCGTTTACAAGCCTTCCAAATGTGTTGGCCAGCAATCACGCGATTAGCATCCATGTTAGACCGTACATTTACAAAGACCGATTCGTGATGGATTCACTGGATAAGACGCATAAGAGGATACTGCATCTTAAAGCCGACAGTCGAGTAAACTGAGTTTATATTTTTACGTCTATTTTATTAGAGATTTGCGTTCTTAAATACAAATTAAATCATTTTCACTTTTATATTTCTATATTTCTATAAGCTTTTCTTAGGAACATATCTCACTTACGTTATATGACACTTTTAGGCACACACGGGCTTTTGAAACGGACCCAAAAAATTCAGCCACCCCTTAATTTCATCCTTGAAAGTATTTTATTTTTCGAAATTATTTTGATCTTAGTTGATAGAAATGGATGAGTATTGTCAAACAATGATGTTTTTTCACCCAGATCATCAACTTGCTTTGGCCTTTTGAAATGATTTATGGCGCTTTATTAGAATCACGCGAATTTTTAGTCCTGGCTATTGTGTGCCTGTAAGTCGTTCCTGAATTAAATATAACCACTCTCTATGCAAATTTACTCGCATAACAAGACATCGAATGCGGCTCTAACATTTATAAGTGGCACAATTTGAAATTTTAAATTGTAAAAATTGCCTCTGGCTCGAACAAGAATACTTGTTATTTTTTGTTCTAGGTATTGAACAATAAAACTATTCAATAAATCATTGAAAAAACGAATATAAATAATTAGTGAAAATTAAATTGAAAGAAAAGAATAAATAAATAAAGAAACGTACGGTACTAGATTGCATCAGATTGCTACTTTAATTGTAAACTTTGATTAAGAGACCTCAGTATTTCCCTTTGATTCTCTCAGAAAATATCTGTGGTCGGTTTCAATGCACACGACAAGCTGATTCAAATCAAACCACTTCTAATGAACGATCACGTTAAATTAGAGATCGTGAACAAATGCGAAACTTTTGAGGTGAAAATAGCTCATGTAGGTACCTATTTGTATCCAAGAACATAAATCCTTATACATCGATATTTTCTTCGATTTAACTTATTTTCAATTCCCAATTCTTTATTTGGACCTCTGGAACAATTTCCCCGCCACCCTTTTTTGAGAGACGGAATAAAGATGCAGTAATCAAATTTTAGGTATGAATGTAAAAAAATTGTTTTCTTAAACTCAATTATTTTGCAGGTGTAAAGACAAGAAGTCAAAAGCTAGTTGCAGGTAAAGTTTCCTTACTGCAGCTATTATGGATCGGCTGAAAAACGGTGGCGGGAAAATTGTTCAAAATGTCCCTTCATTTACCTACCATCTTTTTTGAGTGTTCAGCACGATTTGCGATCGAATACTTATCATTTTATTAGTATGTTGTTGATTTATTAAAACTACGTGTGTAGGTGCTTTTAAATGGAACATCATTGGGAAGCTCGCCGAATAGAAAACATTATCTTCATTATTTTTGTTGGTATGGTAATGGACTGGTTTCGGGTTTATGTTTTACATGACGCTAGGGCTTAACCTTCGTAAGCGATTTGTTGAAAATCGTTATTAAAACAGGTTCGATGTTTCCCCCAATCTATTGATTTATTTTTTCTGAATAAAACTTTTGGTCTCACAAATTTGCTTAGTCAAGCATAACGCAGAACTGCATGCAATCATATGTAGGCAGCGCTTGAATATGGGGTTCTTGACATACGTTTCTGGGGTGTTGCAAGATTTTTCAAAGGTCAAAAAATGATCTTCAAAATAGGGTATGGCTAAAAACACAATTTTTCAACGTTTCTCATCGAGCAATATCCATTGCCATCAAAAAATTGCATAAGAAACAAAAAAAAAATTCGAAAATTTAATTATGAGGGGGGGTATTTTGGTTTTTGGAGGTATTCGGCCTTCTTCGGGATGCATACACCCCGAAACCCCCCACACCCAGGTGTGGCTCTAAGGGTCACATTTAATGAGTAAGAATAATTGCAGACATGATCGTAAGATATCGAAGAGCTGCCATTCTGAGAAAGATCTCATTGTATATGTGCGATATCCACTCATTATTAGATAATTATTTGTTGCGAACAATTTGATTCATTAATATATCAATCTATATTAAATAATAGTAATTAATTTATTTATATTAATTAATCAAATAATTTGTAACGTGGTTTCTGTTAAACTTTCGTATTTGCCTGATTTTGATGAACGCCGATAAGCGAGCATATGGCAGCAGTCAAATTCTGGGAGGGTCGATGGGGTAAAGTCGCCAGATTTTATCTGTGAATATATCGATTGGGTGTGTGTCGCATTTTCGGGGACCCAGACCCCACGCACATGTGTTGCATAATGAAATAATTTTTTGTCAAGACAATGTCTTATAACTAATAATTTGATAATAGATAATAATTTCACAATGATGAAGCACAACTTTTTCTCGATTCTTTTTTAACAGTACACTACATACGCGTTTTTCGGACAATGACAACCAGTTGCGATAATGTAGCATTTCAGTGATTTTAATTTTATATTTACTTATTTTATTAATTTTATATATTTTGATTCATTTCTTAATTTTTTATTTCATTTCATTTCAAGTAATGTTTTCATTATTTCGTCAATTTCATAATTTCATTTCATCACATTTGGAATCTACTTTGATAATTCGCTATTCGAATAATTTCAAAATTAGGACATGAGAGGTTCATTTTTTTATTTTTTGTTGTTTTCAATTTAGTCGATTTTGACTTTGTAATCTCGAGGAAAATCATAATTCCAAATCTTTTTGAATTTATAGGAACCGTCTATTGAAAATTCTAGATGAAACTTTTGTAAATTAAGAATTTTTTACAGTTACAACTGTATCTTAACAGCTCAGAGACGCATTAAAAATTTATTTGATCGATGTACGTACATAGAACACTGAATGAACGAAACACCTTACGCAGTATACATTAGACGGGAATATAGCTTAGATGGGGTTTGTAGAACTCCATAGAATTAAAAACGTGGAAAACGCATAATTCAACTTTTAGAAACTTTTTATTTTTCCCTAATTTTTTGATGTCAAAGATAGAGCTCGGCTAGAAACGTCGGAAAATGAGAAGTCATCAATACGACAAAAAAGAAAAAAGGCAAAAAAAAATTAGAGAAAATATGGGAAAAGAAATAAATAAATGAATCAATGAAAAAAAATAATAAAAAGAAAAATGGAGAAAGTGGTAGAAATGCAGCATGATAATAAGAAATAAAAAAGGCGTGAAAAATAGTTAAAAGCATACCCAAAAAATATATTATGATAAATTACATGTTTCATGAGGCACAAAAGTCTAAGGAGAACGTGAAGAAGTAAGCAGGATTATATACTGAAAATACAAAAAAAGATGGTAAAAATCATTTAAAAAAATGATAAAATCATTAAAAAGGCGAGGTCATCAGTGAGGAACTAGGTTACTGCAGTTTCATGCCTTTAACCCTCTGACTGTCACTGTAACCTAGCAGCACTAGTCTATGCGGCTAGACTGCCTCCCATCAGAAAAAAGAAGCAAATATAAATAAAAAACTATAGATACTATAAATACTAAGATTATAATATTATTAGTAATATCAATTATAAAAACAATATTCAAAGAAAATAAAATTAAAAAATTAAAATGAAATAAAATAAAATTATTCGAATAATTGTAAAGTTTTCAACAAATTATAATTTGGCAAGACAGCTGCAGATCAAAACAGATTTCTATATAATTTTTCTTCTCAAGTTTTCTGTATAATGAAAAATTTAGTTTGAGTAGGAACTATTTTTGTAGTAAAGGGTCAATAGCTAGATGCCAGTGAGCATTTAAATTTCAATAATATTTTGCTTTTTTCTAAATGATTAAAACTCAGTTGACAGCTGCACTTCAAAATAAATTTCTAAAATATTTTTCTTTTTTACCTCTCTTAATAATGAAAACTTAGTTTGAGTCGACAGCTGCAGTTGAGAACAGATTTCTATATAATTTTTCTTTTGTAGTTTTCTAAATGATGAAAAATTTAGTTTGGGTTGGGCCTGTTTTTGTAGTAAAGAGTCAATAGCTAGATGGCAGTAACCATTTATATTTCAATAGTATTTTGCTTTTTTTCTAAATAATGAACACTTAGTCTGAGTCGACAGCTGCAGTTCAAAATAAATTTCTACAATATTTTTCTTTTGTACCTTCCTGAATAATGAAAACTTAGTTTGAGTCGACAGCTGCAACTCAAAAGAAATTTTATATAATTTTCCTTTTGTAGTCTTCAATGAAAAAAATACTTTGAGATGGACCTATTTTCGTAGTAAAGGGTCATACCTAGATGCCAGTGACCATTTCAATTCTCTTTTTCTGAATAATGGAAATTTAGTTTGAGTCGACAGCTGCAGTTTAAAATAGATTTCTATAATATTTTGCTTTTGTACCTTTTTGAATAATGATTAATTAGCCTGAGTCGACAGAGCGAATTGCACTGATAAAACTGTGTTTTAGCATGTGCATATATGACGCCTAGTGATTAGTCAGTTCAATGTTATTATCTTTATTCTGATGGCGTTACTGAAATCGGCACCCTGTCCCTGATAGGCTCATGTAACCTAGGGAGAAATTCGATGTTCTGCGCCGAGGGCCCAAATTCAGCGCTTCGCGTCAATGCTTTGGAAATGGCCCTCTCAAGTTCGGCGAATCGCGCCTCTATCTTTTAATATGTAGCGTACTTTAATGTGTAACGCTCAAAGTTCGGCCCTTCGCACTTTTGCTTCAGGGAGTAATTCGCTCAAGTTCGGCGCTTCGCGCCTATACTTTAACCTGTAGCGTGCTTTATTGTGTAGTATGGCCCGGGTCTAGGACAATTCGTAGGAAGACAATTCGTAGAAATACAACTGGTAGTAGGACAATTGTTAGTATGACAATTTGTAGGATAGGACAATTGGTCGGAGGACAATTCGTAGGATGCAGTACCACGATAAATGAAATCAAATAATATGAAGCTTAATCACACACGAACAGTACAAAAATCATGCTCAGATGAAGGAGAGGGTTAATGCGACCAGAGCAATGGGCTTCTGGGGAATATTTTTATTATTGAGCGATTTCGGCCCAAAAATGGCAAATAATCGCTAAAAATTTCATGTTTTTTCCCGAGTCTGAGTATCTCGAGCTAGTGATTTAAGCTCATTCACAGCATTCGAAATTTCGCTTCGAGTAGGATCAGGGGCAAGGGAATGATTTCCCCGGATTGTTACTCTGTCGCCATGCTCGGCACCAAAGTCAGTATGTGCCCTAGCTTTGCATGTCGTACGCTTTTCGCAAGTCCAGTAAGTTTTATCATTGCAATTAGCTTCTCGATTGTAAGCACATCCGTCAAAAATAGCTTTCTCTTTCCACGCTCAGTCAACTGAAATTCAGCCATTTAGCAACAAGTCAATGAAATCATGAAAAATAGCGGCCACACAACTCTCCTGACATTTAACCTTAAATGATTTTGACTACTGTGACGGCACGCCGACATTAGAGCGCCGAAATTTGACCGCGCGACATTAGAGCGCGCGACATTAGAGCGCCGACATTAGACCGCGCGACATTAGAGCGCGCGACATTAGAGCGCCGATATTAAAGTGCAGTTACAATCATGCGTCATGGAGGAAAAAAAGGACTTTTCCTTTCTCACGAAAAAATTTGTAACTTTTTGTTTCTAAAAATTGGTGTACAAAGATATAGCTAGCATACATTACGAAAATCAGTTAAAGTTTTTGTTTGGCTGAGACGTGGCTAGTAAGTGAGATAAATGCTCTGCAAAACAGTGTCTCCAAACGACCCCTTGCTATGCTAGTTTTACAGTTGTAGGTGTTATGTCTTTAAAAAAATTTTGACGTTAAAACAAACATCTTTTGTGTAATGGAGTAGACTGATCTGTGTTCTGACACATACAGCCCTAAAACTACGGTAGTTAGGTCGTCATTTTAGGACATTATTTTGCAGCTTTTCATGCAATCTCTAATAGAACTATACCATTTTCACTTGTTTTCTTGACACAGAAATGCAGGATAAGTTTAGACAAATTCTGATCTTTTAATTATTTACTACAGTTTTATGATTTTTTACTGCAGCAATAAATTTCACGCTCGATTTGCACAACTTACAGTAAATGCGTACAATTTACATTGTTACAATTGTGAAAATTAATACCGTATCCGTGTCAAGAAAATAAGTGAAAAGGGTTTAATAGCGTTACAGAAAACTTATTGCTTCAAACGTTACTGTCCTTTTTCCAAAGGTAAGTAAAAAAGTTAAAAATTTATACTTTCGTACATCCACTAATTCAACCAGTGTACAACTCAACCAGAAAGTAAAGAAAGAATTCAGAAGTGTTCATTGCTTCACAAAACAAAAGAAACCGCATGGATTTATCACTACCTGATACCGACATATTCGTGCAAAGGTAGTTAACTTTGCCCCATTAGCATAAAAGTTTTGTAAAGTTGCGTGAAAAACATTTATTATGGCTGCGCTCTAATGTCGCGCGCTCTAATGTTGCTGCGCTCTGATGTCGTGCGCTCTAATGTCGGCTCACCCACTGGTGACATATTGACCGGAATTAACCCATTGTTTACCTCTTGTTTACTTTACTACACTCTCTTGCGTAATTGCTACCTACGATTATGTACATACGATACTTACTAGTTACCATACGACCATACGATACGTACTATTTTGAAATACGTCAGAAACTCACAAAATAACAGCTGAAAACATCAAAAGTTACTGTATGACAGCTTTCCGGGCGGCTACATTAAAAAACTGGAATTCTTTACTAAATCAGACAAACAGGATATCATTCGAAAGAACTATTTTGGGCTTTCTAAAATGTTCTTAAACATTAAAAAATATGAAACATAACGCGAGTAAAATTCATACCTTATGGGGGCAGCCATATTGGAAAAAAATAAATTGAAATTGCAGGACGAACTATTCAGTAACCCGGAAAACAAAAAAGAGTGGAATTTAGAGCACAAAAATATCTAGCTATTTTGCTATTTTTAAAAATATGAAACAAAACCTGTATACTGTAGTGATCATGCAAAGTTTGAGCGCTTTTTAGAGCCTAGCATGGGAGACCGCCGATCTAGACTACAAGTTCAACCCCTAAGTTCCAAGCCGTTTTATACTTTTTGTCTTTATGCAGGTAGCAAAATCTATAAATACTAATAATGGTCTACTGTTTAACTAATCTTCTTAGTACTAAAATGGAAGAAATAAGAGAACTTAAAAAGCGTCTTTTTGTGGATGAGGAGAAAAAGCCTTATGGCAGGTCAATCAAACCGGTCATAGAGCTATGTGGGAGAAACTTGGATCGGCCCATGTATGCCTTAATGATCCAGCTTTGTTATTATTGTCAGAAAAATAGTTCTGAAAGGGACATTTTTGAAACAAATTCTGGCAGGTGGTATTTGAATATCCAAATGTGCCCTAGGTGCAGTGAGTTTAATAGAGCCATGCAAGAAGCAGGCAAACGAGTGCTAATGCGCTATTCTGATCAGCAGGCTGAGGAGGAAAAGGCCAAAACAGCTTACTAAGTCTATAAATAAGGGTACGCGTTATGTATATTATATATGCAGCTTATTAAAAGAAAGCATGTCTTCACCCGGTGAACTAGCGTACCACCAGTTTGTCCGAAAGCTGGTTGAAAAAGCTAACAATCGCTACTTGAGCGTCAAAAATGTTCAGAGTATAGGCTCCTGTTTCTGGGGTTACATGAGCGATGCATTCAAGGAGGAACAGCGCGAAATTGATAAACGCGAAGCATTTTGGATTTTTGCATTAAAATTAAAAGCAGCCATTTTAGAAAAAGATATTGATTCTTTGTGTGGCTTGTATGCGGCTTTTGATCAAAATGGAAAGAACATGTGGGAAAACATGTATGATAACTGTATTTTGCAACAAGTAGATCGTGTGTTGTGAATTTACAGAAAAATGTGCGTTTTCGAAAAACGCAGGCTCCCGTTGCTCTTAACCTCCACGCGGTGGGAGCCGGAAACGATCCGTTTGATCGGCCAATAAGAGCATAAATATTAAAAAATTAAACAAATGTAAAAATGGATAAATTGTTGACAAAATTATATTATGACCCTCAAACTGGGTATACGGGGGCGAATCAACTTTTTGCTCGAGTAAAAAAGTTACGTCCAGCTACAAAATTTGAAAAGGTAAAAGCATGGCTGGAAAAGCAACCCACATATACACTACACAAACCTGCAAAGAAACATTATTCGCGTAACAAGGTAATAGTTAGCGGGGTTGATGAGCAGTGGCAAGCGGATTTGGTTGATCTGCAATCGTTAGCCGACCACAATCATAATTTTAAGTACCTACTCAATTGTATTGACATTTTCTCAAAGTACGCATGGTCAGTGCCACTTAAAACAAAAACTGGTAAAGAAATTATCGCATCTTTTCAGAAAATTTTCAAATCGTCGGGCCGTAAACCATATAAACTGCAAACGGATCAGGGAACTGAGTTTACAAACAAGGAATTTCAGCAATTTTTGAAATCTCAATTTATTGACTTTTTCACGACCAAAAGCGAAATGAAAGCTAGTATTGTTGAGCGGTTTAATCGTACGCTTAAAGAACGCATGTGGCGATATTTCACTAAAAAGAATACATTTAAGTATATTGACATTTTGCCCGATTTGCTTGAAAATTATAATAATTCTTTTCATAGGACCATTGGTACATCCCCCGCTAACGTTACCTATAAAAACGAAAGAGAAATTTTGAACAAGGCATTCAGGATTGATAAACCGAACGTTGTCTTTAAATTTGATATTGGTGATAAAGTTCGTATAAGTAAAGTGAAACGCACATTCGAAAAAGGATTCTGGCCCAACTGGACCGAAGAATATTTCATTGTTAAAGAGAGGTTCGCTCGCACACCACCTGTTTATACTCTCGAAGATCAAAAGGGGGAAAAATTAGAGGGTGTTTTTTATGAGCCCGAAGTGCAAAAAATTGAAACAAAAACTGACAATTTGTACGTGATTGAAAAGATTTTGAAAACGCGTAAGAAAGCCAAGAAAACTGATTATTTGGTGCGCTGGAGAGGCTACCGTCCTAAATTTGACTCGTGGGTTTCTGATATTGTAAAGCTATAAATAGTAAGTTAAATCTTAAGATCAAAAATGGAGTCTATTGGTCAGTGTTTCTTCAATCATATTCTACATCGTTTATCACAATACGCACATTTGTCTAATGATGCCATTGGTGATTATTTTTGGCCAAAAATGAGCAACCAGTATAGGCAAACATTGCTCAAATTTGATGATCATGCTATTTTGAGCTTCTCAAAGTTTATCAGAAAACGCCTGAAAAAGGGCGATCTTTGCCTGCTGTTTAACTTGTGGGAATTTTTAAGCCCTGAGGCTAGGTTTTACTTTGCGAACCTCCATACAAAAATCATTGATGAACACATAACTTCATCCATGTCATCAGTATTGATCTAAAAATTTGTAAAATTTGGAATATTTTTTGTAAAGTTTGGAATATTTTTTGTAAAGTTTGGAATATTTTTTGTAAAGTTTGGAATATATTTTGTAAAGTTTGGAAATAATTTTACATGCTTAAGCATAGTACTTTTGTAAAGTTTGGAATATTTTTTGTAGAGTTTGGAATATTTTTTGTAGAGTTTGAAATATTATGTATCTAACCTGCATTTCGCAAGCATTGTCGAAACTATTTTATATGCTCTGTGCAACTCATGCTCCTGTTTTGCACCTGTAAGGATCAATTTTCCGCTTGTGAACAGCAAAAATGTTATATTTTTGAATTTGTATATTAAGCCAGGAAATAATTCCACTTCATACATGCATTTTCTTTCCACCAGCTCATAAAATTCGCAAAGATTAATGCGGAACCCTAAATTTGCCGAACCTGCAAACATATGGGGTTTCACCTTTAAATCATCACTCCTAGCATTTAATGCATCTACAGCTGCTTTTATAGCACTTTCACCATCTTTCACTGTTTTGGCTCCAACACATACAATTTTACCTGATTTGAAAATCAGTAATGTTGCCTGAGGTAGTCGAAATACAATTCCTGGAAATCTCAAATAATTGTATTGTGCAGTCTTTGGTAATTTCTGGTAGATTTCTTCGAGGTTAAGCGTATGGGGTAATGCTGTAGTCAGTAAAATATTTTGTATAGTCACCATTTTTCTATAAATACTTCCTGATAAACTTATATTTATACCTAAAACCATGATGTTCCAACATCCTTTCACCTGCCTTGTTTCAGGACCAACAAAGTCAGGCAAAACAACATTTGTCAAGCGATTAATTGAGAATAGAGCATGCCTAATTAATACTAAAATTAAAAGATTTGGTGGTGCTTCGCAGAAAATCAGCCTCTTTATAAAAAATTAAATGATGTTTTATTCATAGAAGGGCTTCCTGATTTTAATTACCTAAAACAATTTAGTCATGTGCCTCAACTTTTGATTCTCGATGATCTAATGCAACAGAGCAAGGGTAATGCCCAGATTGTGCAACTTTTTACAAGGAGTTGTCATCATTGGAACATTAGCATTATACACATCGTTCAAAACGTTTTCTTTGATGGTCTAAGAACTTCACGCATCAACTCTGATTATATAGTTTTATTCAAACACCCTGCTGATCAGCTACAGGCACAAATGCTTTCCAGACAGCTCAATCCTGCCAACGCTAAATATTTTCTAGAAGCTTATTCTGATGCTACTTCTCAGCCACATGGTTACCTTTTAATTGATTTAACTCAAAATGCGAGAGATGAACTCAGGCTTAAAACAAATATTTTTAGCAGGCATCCAACTGTTTATATGCAGAAATCTATAAATACTAGAAGAGATATTGTGACAAAAAAATGGGTAAAGAACGATTAACACGCAATATTGGTTGTTTACATCTCCTAAGTCAAGCAAAAAAACCTCAAAGAACCGCTATTATAAATACTGCCAGCAAAGATCAAATCCTTTGTCTCTGTGACTGTGCAAACAACTTTCTGAATGGTAATATTCCTTTCGATAAAAAGGATATAAATAAACTTCGAAGATATCAGAATCAAATTAGATACCTGGCAAACAATTAGCAGGCGACTACAAAACAAAAGAAAGATATTATAATACAGGAAGGTGGTTTTCTTCCTCTTTTACTTACTCCCATACTTACAATAGCTGGTAGTTTGTTAGCTGATGCAATAGCTGGTAGAAAATGAAACATACTGAAAAAATGATTCTTATACCCGCTGAAATCAGCGAGCGGACTAAACCTATTGATGTTGTGCTAGATTCCTTGAATAATGAATTGCAAAAAGTTTTGCATAGCAAAAGTATAGCTCCTGAAATAAAACTCATGAAATACAATCAGGTGCTTAGCAGATTTAAACGACTATATGAACAAAAGCAGCAGCCATATAGAGCTAGTATAGTTGACAATGCAAAGAATGCATTGAGTGATGAAAATGTGCTTCTTGGTATGCCAAAAATCAGATTCCAAAGGCAAAACTCCTTCTTCACTACATTCGCACAAACCCATTTATTGAAATTGAGTCTAATGGTGAGCTTGTGATAGATGGTAATAGAATTGAAGGCTCAAACATTACAGATTTAGTTAATGATCTTGCACGTGAGCGTAAGAAAATAAGCAGGCACCCTGGCACAAAAAAATTGCTGAAAGTGTTTAATCGCACAAATGATTTTATATCACAGATTACCCCTACTATATATCTAGGATCAAGACGTACCAAATTATGCTAGAATCTAGTGTGAAAATTAGGATAAATTAGCATCTTTGCATAAATAGCTCTAAATCTAGCTAAAAAATAAGAGAGGATAGTAAATATTATTTTTTGTTTGGTGTTACAAATGATAAAATTGTCATAAAGATGAAGCACTTTAGTCAGTTATTTGCTTAAAAAACATATGGGAAAGCATGCATCTACTCAATGTGGATAAACTATGAAAATTACCCATTTTCTACATATTTATCTATGGCTCGAGGCACAAACTCTTGGATGGATTGAGAAGTTTTCAGAACTTAGCATAATATTTTCAAGACATATTTGACTATTTTCCTCTAATATGTAATAGCACACAAAGTATGAGTGCACACAACAGAAATAAAATTATCTGAACTTTTTGCTTAAATTTGTTTTCATCAGATATCGGGTAAATTTAATTCTTGCATGAGCTGATTTAGTTCAAGTTCGGCAGTGTCTGCAGCAGGATTCACCCCAATGGGGCGCTCCTCAGAGCACAAATTGCGCCTTATTTAAGAATAAAGAGCCATTTTGACTTGTTGGATTGCTTTTTCCAAGTTTTTACTTAAGTACTAAAACAGCCGACAATTCCAGTTTACCCGCAAGCTGATGCATTGTGCTTATAAGACTAGTACAGAAGAGTTTTTCGGCTATTGCTCCATTCTCAAGAAGCTTACAGTGTTAAAATGCTAAAAAAACCTATCAAAAAAGCTATATTTCTTAAATTTAAGCAATAGCTGAATATAATTATATTATTATTATATTATTATTTCATTGGCTTATACCTCAGAAGCTGTTGGGAAATCCAGCAGAAGCTGCATATATCAAAGTTATCAACCATGTACTCTCTCTATTAACCCTACTTTTACCGAGCTCTAGATCCGTGATCTAGTTGCCTGTTTTTTGCAGTTTACTGTAAGGCCATAAATTCTTATATGTCAAGCTTCTCAGTACCCTCTTTTTTTACTGCAACACATGTTTTATTGAGCATAAGAAAACGTATCGACCTATATTTTATAAGAAAAGCTGGATTTCATGATTTTATAACATGTGTTACCTGTGTTGCAGATCGTATTTCTAACACATTTTTGCAAGTTCAAATACGTTTTTTTCAATTGGTTTTCAGTTTTGTGCAAAGCTAATGACATTTTTGAATTTCTCATTCTCTTGGCTACCAGAAATATGTATTTATATTCATTTTTGTTATCTCCCCAATGACTAGATTTTCGATCTAGACCTTGGTAAGACTAGGGTGCGTGACCCCTTGGTAATAGGAGGGTTAATATCATAGCCCCTAGCTTTTTGATAGAGATCTTCTGTAGGAGGGTAAAAATTATAGAAAATAGTTGGAAAGTACTGAAGTCTTGGAGTTCCTCTATCAAAGAGGCGGAAGTTTTCTGTGAATTAACTTGCCCAAATTTCTAAATTTCATGCAATTTTCTATAATTTTCAGTTCAAATTTGGGGTATATTTGTCAAAAATTACTTCAAAACACAAAAAACATAATAATTTTGCATAGTCTATTCATATACTCTACAATCTCTGATAAAATATGGCTAGATTTTGCATGACTCATTTGATTCATTTACTTTGCGGAAAGAACTATGTTTGTTTCACACGGTATTTGAAGAATTATATGACAGGCTGAAGCAAACCATACATAAATCTCAATGAAATTCCATGGCTATGAGACAAACACTAAGCCATTTGTGTACGTGCAGAAAATTCATGCAATTTTCCCCAAATTTAAATCTAATCAAGCATTTTATACTGTGAGGAACATGACTTTATTCAAGTAGATCATTTCGGGATATTGACCATTGTCGAGTTTTTGTCATTTTTCTGCATTCTCTGTATGCTAGTGTATGTATAGCCTACAAAATTTGTCAGCAATCCTGGAGCAATGCCATATCAAATGAAGATTATCCAAACATTGCAAGAAATTTTCCAAATTTTACAAAAATTTCCCTAACTTAACAAAAAGTATTCCGAACTTAGCAAAATTCCTATGCTTAAGCAAGCAAAATTTATTCAATACTTTACAAAAAATATTCTAAACTTTACAAAAAACATTCTACCCTTTACAAAAAATATTCCAAACTTTACAAAAAATATTTTAAATTCACAAAAAATATTACAGACTCTACAAAAATTGTTGAAACTTTACAAAAAAATTTGAAACTTTAGAAATTTTCAGATCAATACTGATGACACAGATGAAATTATGTATTCATCAGGCACTTATGTGTGAAGGTTTGTAAAGTAAACCCTAGCCTCAGGGCTTGAGAATTCCCACCCCCTAGTTAAACAGTAGGCGTGTTAATGCATTATATACTAAAAGTGATGATTTAAAGGTGAAACCTCATATGTTTGCAGGTTTGGCGAATTTAGGGGTCCGCATTAATCTTTGCAGATTTTATCAACTGACGATAAGGAAATGAATGTATGAAGTGGAACAGATTCATGGATTAGTCTACAAATTTCGCAATGTGACCTTTATAGTGTTCACAAGCGAAAAATCAATCCTTACAGGTGCAAAAGAGGAGCATGCGTTGCACCGGGCATATAAAATAGAGTCAACGATGCTTGAGAAATGCAGATTAGATACATAAAATTTGACACTTTACAAAACAATTCCTAAATTTGACAAAAAATATTCCAAACTTTACAAAACATATTCCAAACTTTACAAAAAACATTCCAAACTTTACAAAAATACTCCAAACTTTACAAAAAATATTCCAAACTTTACAAAAAATATTCCAAACTTTACAAAAGTACTATGCTTAAGCATGTAAAATTTATTCCAAATTTTACAAAAAATATTCCAAAGTTTACAAAAAATATTCCAAACTTTACAAAGAATATTCCAAACTTTACAAAAAATATTCCAAATTCTACAAAAAATATTCCAAACTTTACAAAAAATATTCCAAACTTTACAAAAAACATTCCAAACTTTACAAAAAATATTCCAAACTCAGCTAATTTTTAGATCAATACTGATGACATGGATGAAGTTACGTGTTCATTAAAAAATTTTGTGTGGAGGTTTATGAAGTAAACGCTAGCTCAGGGTTTAAAAATTCCCACAAGCTGGACAGCAGGCAAAGATCACCCTTTTTCAGGCGTTTGCTGATAAACTTTGATAAGCTCAAAATAGCATGATAATTAAATTTGAAGCAATGTTTGCCTATACTAGTTGCTCATTTTTAGGCAAAAATAATCCCTAATGGCATCATTAGACAGGTACTGCTAAAAAATCAAGCATTGTAAAGACAATGCAAATAAAAAATCGGCATATAGTAGGTCGTGTGCTAAAATTTTGTACATAGGAGAGCTAAGGTTAATATATGATATCCTGAAAATTTGAACAAAATCTGGCTAGCGGTTCTGGGAATATAGTGCTATGCGAAAAAGCGTAAAGTAAATTAGTATACTGTATGCTGCGCTCTAAAATTGTGTACATAGCACATCTAAGGTTTATACGTCATATTCTGAAAATTTGAACAATATCCGGCTGGTGTTCCTTGGAATATAGTGCTAAATGAGAAAGTGTAAAGTAAACTGGTATACTGTAGACTGCGCACTAAAATTCTGTACATAGCACAGCTTAGGTTTATACATCATATTCTGAAAAGTTGAACAAGATCCGACTGAAGATTCTTGGAATATGATAAAGTGTAAAGTAACGTGGTATAGTGGTATACTGTAGTCTGCGCGCTAAAATTCTGTACATAGCACAACTAAGGTTTGTACATCATGTCCTGAAAATTTGAACAAAATCCGGCTGGTGATTCTTGGAATATATTGCTATACGAGAAAGTGTAAAATAAATTAGTATACTGTATGCTGCGCGCTAAAAATTTGTACATAGCCCAGCTAAGGTTTATATATCATATCCTGAAAATTTGAATGAAATCCGGCCAGTGGTTCTTGGAATATAGTGCTATACAAGAAAGTGTAAAGTAAATTAGTATACTGTAGGCTGCGCGCTGAAATTCTGTACATAGCATGACTTGCCTATATACATCATATCCTGAAAATTTGAACAAGATCCGGCTTGTGATTCTTGGAATATAGTGCTATATGAGAAAGTGTAAAATAAATTAGTATACTGTATGCTGCGCGCTAAACTTTTGTACATAGCCCAGCTAAGGTTTATATATCATACCCTGAAAATTTGAATGAAATCCGGCTAGTGGTTCTTGGAATATAGTGCTATACAAGAAAGTGTAAAGTGAACAGATATACTGTAGACTGTGCACTGAAATTTTGTGCATAGCATTCCTCGCCTATGTACATCATATCCTGAAAATCTGAACAAAATCCAAGCATTGGTTCTTGAAATATGGTGCTATATGAGGAAGTGTAAACTAAAATCGGCATACTGTAGATTACATGCTGATAACAATAAGATGACACATGCAACATAAACACACCCTACTATGAAAATTTCAGCCCAATCCGCCCTTTATTTCTAAAGTTATAGTACTATATGAGCAAGTGTAAAGTAAATTAGTATACTGTAGGCTGCGCGCTTAAATTCTGTACATAGCACAGCTAAGGTTTATATATCATATCCTAAAAATTTGAACAAAATCCGGCCATTGGTTCTTGGAATATAGTGCTATACGAGAAAGTGTAAAGTAATGCTGGTATACTGTAGTTACTCCCTCAAAATTTTTGTAATAGTTTGCTAATAGGATATTTATTCTACCCTTAAAATTTCAACCCAATCTGCCCTCTATCCCTAAAGTTAGAGTACTATATGAGAAAGTGTAAAGTAAATTGGTATACTGTAGGTCGCGCGCTAAAATTTTTTACATAGCACAGCAACAATTTATATATCTTACCCTGAAAGTTTGAGCTGAATCCGCCCTATACTTCTTGAGATACAGTGCTATATGATAAAGTGTAAAGTAAATTGGTATACTGTAGGCTGCGCGCTGAAATTTTGTGCATAGCATGCCTCGCCTATATACATCATTTCCTGAAAATTTGACCAAAATCCGGCCATTGGTTCTTGATTTATGCAAAAGTGTAAACTAATGCTTATATACTGTAGGTTGCGCGCTAAAATTTTGTACATAGCATACCTAACATATACTTGACATACCCTGAAAATTTGAGCCTGATCTGAGTGCTGGTTCTTGACTTACGCCTCTTCAAAAATAACCTCCGGGCCCCCTGGGTAATAACACCCGGAGTTATTGCATCCCCTCCCCCTGGCCCTGGGCCCTTGGCCCTGGGCTGGCGCGCGCCCCCTCCCCGGGCAGGTCCGGGCACGCCCCTACGCTATAGCACAGCCTATGCTACATCATTGCGCCCTGAGAAAAACCAGGGCGCAGATTTTTCGTCCTCGCCTATGCTATAACATAGGCGATGTTATAACGTTGCCATCTAGGGAAGCAGGGCTAACTACTTCCGTCGCAAAAATATATAATTTTCTACAAAAAAAGCATGAAATGGACTACAGATCGTTAAATGAGGTAGTTTAGAGGCTAAAAACTTGTCACAGCCGACTCGTCCAGCCTCACATAGGGCACACGGTGTTGGCCACCGAAAGACAGCTTAGTGAGTATAGGAACTTATTCCAGTCAAGATTGTCATCTAGAGAGCCTTTGTGAGTCGACATTACCTTAAAATTTGGTATGACGTCAAAATAGCTTGAATAATCAATTCACAGTTTCTGGTCGACTTATGCCACTTTTGAAAAAAGTTAAGATTTCTGTCCGTTTCGAGCCTTAATGTTGCCTTTGATTTCTCAAAAAAAATTTTCCTTATTTTGTCCAGTAAGTACGCGTCCAATGTGCATATCTTGTCTGAACCAGGCATGAACGTGGGGAGGGGCTTTCAGAAGTCTAGATCCTTAGAATGGAAAATGTTGAAATTTTCTGGGGAAAATAATGCAAAATCATGGTTTAAAATGTATGAAAATTCTTCAAAAAAGCTTCAAGTTGAATAGAAACTGTGTCATAACGTTGTTTAATCGCTATTTTAGTGCTTATACAAGTTTTTGAAGTCATTTTGGACCAAAAAGCTCAATTTTTTATCCCTTTTTCAGACCGGTTGACCTCCGCCATACCGGCCATGCTGTGCATATATGGTCGGTCGTGACATTCTCAAAGCCTAATGCGTTTAAAACCTGGGCATACGTATAGTACTGAACTAGCAAAGAAAAATGCACCGATGGAACAAAAAGGATATGTAAGATATAAAAGAAGGGGACTAGGAAGAGCCACTCTGCGCGCAAAAAAACATTAGAATATGGTAAAAATAATTTGACTGACATTCTGTTTATTCTGTGTATTCTGCGGAAAACGACAAATCATTCTGTTTACTAATATTAGATGATTGTAAATCCGAACGACCAATAGAGTAACGGCATAGAAGTGCAGCAAGGCACTAAACATCATACCTGGGCGCGGGGGGGGGGTTTGGGGGTATACACCCCCAGAAACCAAAATACCCCCAGGATTCAATTTTTGAAATTTTTCTTTTGGTTTTTTTCGCAATTTTTAAACCAATGGATAGTGCTCGATGAGAAACGTTGAAAAATGGTGTTTTTCGCCATACCACCACAATTTTTAAGGCAATTTTTTGACCTTTGAAAAAATTTTGCACCATGACCCCAGATGTTTGGTGCCGCCCACATATGCTAAACATGTGCGGGCAGGCAAGCAATGATGAATATAGGACACGACACAAGAATAATCAGCGAGACAACCGTGCAAACGAATGTAACACAGTGCATCAGAATGAAAATTCGAATAGCACATATTGGACGCCTTAGCCGGAAAAATGTACTGTATCGTGCCTGCCTTTCGCGATTATGATGATAATGGTAAAGGTTGTAATTCATTAATCAAGCCAATAACGATAGAAATTTCATTGTAAATGGTCAGAAAAATACGATACTGATATTCATTTAATCTTGTTATTGAGATCAGGTCAAAATTTCCGTCTAAGCTTCCAGCATACCAGTCATATATGTTTTGAGAGGGCACCTTCGTTTTTCAGAGGCCGCAGAATATAACTTAGATTTTTGTGTTGCCTGCAGCTACTAATGTTTTTTGCGCGCACAAGCGACTTTTTCCTAGTCCCTTTGTTTTATATCTTCATTAATCTGCAATTCCGAGTACATTCGCCTTTTTTTGCTCCATTGGGGCATTTTTCTTGGCTATTACCCTACTTTTCGTTAGCATGATTCGAATAAATCAATAAGTAGGCTCATAAGATGAATAGCTGAACGAAGCGCAATAGTAAAACATCACTGAAAACAAGATTGTTCTTTCACATAAACATCCTAATTGCAAACAACGATTCTTATCCAATTTGAAACCCTGATGTTATGGAGAATAGATTTAAAAATACCCTTAACAACGTTTAAATGCTGCAGATAACAATTTGTAAAAAATCTACCTTGTACCATCTCCTGGATCTAAAATTAGACTTTAGTGTAAAGTCTACACAATTACTAAGTGAAAAGAAGATTTCAGTCGAGTTCGTAACCCTGATGCTACGGGAAAATCCTGACGTTTCGGATAAAATTTTCAAAGGAGCTTTGGCAATGCTCTGTAATAAAGTCAATCTTTACTGTAAATTTTACAAATACCGCTGGGTGTGAAGGTCTCAAGATTTGCAATCTTGATGTTACGAATAAGGTTTTTGAAAAAGACTGATCCTCTTCAACACCCTAGGAGCAAAATAAATTCTTATACCTCTGTTGCGAGAAACTAGGTCTCCAAATAAAACGCGTGAACCTTGAGGCATGAGCATTCCGAGTTAAGATCTAGTCCTGACTTATATTGAAAGAAGATAAGAGGCAAAATCGACGAAAAAACGTGTATTTTGACGATAATTCGAACCTTGCACCTCCGGGATCAACTCAATATTGAGTATTAAGAAACAAATCCGACTGCAATGTGTAACCATTAAAAAATTCTTCATTGTTTCATCAACCCGGACGTTTAAAATCATACTGAAGAACTTGGAATTCATAATAATTGCAAAAACATCTTTTTTACCCCAGAGTTGGTACTTTACACCTCAGGAATATTCAGTGTTGAGTGTAGAGAAGTGTAACAACCTTAGGTGGGCAGCACCGAAATTCTGGGAGGTGCAAGATATTAAATGTGGTCCTAAAAATGGTCTTAAAAATGGTAGCATGGCGAAAAACACCATTTTCCAACGTTTCTCATCGAGAATTATCCATTGGCGTCAAAAAATTGCAAAGAAGAACAGAAACAAATTTCAAAAATTGAATTCCAGGAGGTATTTTGATTACTGGGCGGAGGCGGGGGAATATTCGAACTTCTGGGATAGCATACCCCCAACCCCCACGCCCACGTGTGGTCACAACTGTCCACCGTACTTTGTTTTTAGAATATTCCCCACACGACCCGATTTATAATCAGTGACTGAAAAACAAGCTAAAAAATATTTTTTTACCTCAGACTTTATACTTTACACCTCTATATCTTACTCTGTGTTGAGCTTACAGAAACGCGTTCACATGTGATGTGTGATCCTTAAGACATGCTTTGTCTTTAGAATACATTGTACGTTCCAATTTATAACCGGAGTAGTTGACAAACTAAAATGACAAAAACGTGTTCTTTTGTCACCCAACGGAGTAAAATGTCTAAACCGCTAGAACTATTTCCTATCTGACTTCATATAAAAATGATCGAATTCTACGTTTAGCTCTCAACTCGAAGTACTTTTGGGTCCATGCATGATTTTAGAGGGTGGCGGGGAGAGGAGGCGGCCGCTCCCCTTTCGTCAAAAAATAGTTGGGCACAATAGAGAGTAATGTGTATTTTCTTATGATTTTAGTCATATTGAAACACGATTTTTCAAATTTTTCTGGCGCTTTGCGCCGGGTATTAACGACCTTTACTGACATTCTTGGCGCTTAAAAACAGTGTATTTTTACGTCAGAAAACGAGTTTATGCGCAGAACAAGGATTTTTTAGTACTTGCAATGATTTCTCAAGTATTTTCTGCTGCTTTGCATTGATGTTTGCACTAATTTTGTACCTTTTTCGCTGTGAACTTTCAAAAAGTTCTAATCTTTTCGGATGACAAATGATTCTGTCAGTCAAAAGACGGCAAAAAGCAATACCTTAAGCATAGTGGACAGAATTTTTTAATTAATTTTCAAAACTGTTAGGAAAATTTGGCATCCGGAAGATTCGCCCTCGACATTTCGCCCCCAGTTATGTTTTGCCCTCGGAACTTTCGCCCCCAGACATTTCGCCCTTCGGATGTTTTGCCCCCGAACATTTTGCCCCTCGGATGTTTCGCTTTCAATAAAATCTCGTTATACTCTACCAATCAACTTGTCTCATTAATTTTGTTTGCCCTAATTTTTTTATTTGCTATTACATTCCTAGGGATTCGCTTGACCTTCGTAAGCATATTTTTTATGTACCTAATTATAAATTCTCCCAGGCGGCAAGCAAAGACCTAATTTTTTTGTTTATTTGATAAAGATTTGCGGAGATTTCGGCTTGACCTTATAATTACATTGTCTTTGTGGAAATATTTTCATCCCAGGACCTTTTGTTTGCGACCACACGTTACGTAGGTCATTCAAAAACTATATAAAGAGGACCAAATGGCAGTAAGTCAGTTAGCTGGTGTAAGATTTGCTTAATGGATTCAGTCATTTCGAAAAGAGGAAAGAGGAAGCTAGTCTACGAAAACTACATTTATGTATTCTCCAAACGAAAGGCGGATAAAAATTAAGCCATTTGCGTTTGAAATTTAAATTGATCACGTTTTTATTCGACGGCGTTCTTCATCTTAGTGTTTTCGTTTTACTTCGCAATTAACAGCATTTTTATTTGACAATTCTGGTTTTCTTGTTTGACAATAAAAAATGAAGCAGCAATATGCTTAAGATATGGTTGAAAAATTGTTTAAATATGCTTAAAAAATTGTTCAAAGAAATCTGAAAATGAAAAACGAAAATATTGAAAACTCATCAAGATCGAAAATGAAAAAATTAAAAATTCTTTTTACTTTATTTTAAAAAAGATTGAAAACAAAAAGAAGAAAAGCGTAGATTGTGTCCTCCCGAATTTTGACGCTGTCCTATAGTGCATACACCCTTTGATTGTATAGCTCACTTGGGGGCGGAATATCCGAGGAGCGAAATGTTTGGGGGCAAAACATCCGAGAGGCGAAATGTTTGGGGGCGAAAGTTCCTGGGGCGAAACGTACCTGGGGGCGAAATGTCGGGAGATAAATGTCGGGGGCGTAAAGTCGGGGGCGAAATGTCGGAGGCGAATATTCCCCAAACCGAAAATTATGGGTTCCGCCCCCTGCCAGCAAATCCTGGATCCGCCACTTGTTGTGTCAGAAATATTTTTCCCGACACATAACCAGAGACGTTGGCGGACAAAAAGAAGACAAAAATGCGACCTAGATATGCTTTTTTACCGACCACTTCCTCCAATTTTTACACTTGGGATATTGTAACACACGAACTAATGCAAATTTTAAAAAATGCTTTACTAGAAAATTACCTGCTGTACAATTTTTTCAAATCAAATTTTATCAAGCATTTATGCTGAGTTGCTGTTGAGCTGCAGAACAAAATTGATGTAAAAGTGGCTAATATTATAACATAGTGCAACAACTTTAAACGCTTCTTAATAACTAAGCATAGAGTGTAATGTCATACAAATACAGATGGGAAACGATTTTTTATTATCTATCTTTTAATGAAGACCGCATTTCCCAGATGTGTCCTGTAGTATCTGCAGGGGGTGTCTTTTTAGGGTACCTAAGTATATTACAGGCATGTGCTAACGCGTTACCTATTGTGATATCGAACGTGGAGTCTTGAGCAACAGTATCGAAACGTTGTCGTCTTTGGTGATCAATTGAGCAGCAGTTTTCCATACTTCATCGCAAAACTTTTCATGTCGTCTTATCGGGATGGATTGCACATCAAGTTGGATAGTTAGAAATCGTATAGACTGGTCTTATTGTAAGGACCATTCATTTTGCATATTTTCGATTCATGTCTCGACTACGCAAACCAGGTGGGACAACAAAAATTGCTCGGTTTTATTTGCATTGCAACGAGCCTCCATTTGCATATTTTTTCGATTAAGTCTCGATTATGCAAACAGAGTGAGGCAAACTTACCGTGCTTCATTGCGAGTCTATTGTGTTTAATAAAAATTTATTTGAAAAAATCAAATAAGGAGCTCATTTCGTCATCGTATCGACTTAGTATATTAAGAATCAGTTTCGTACAGCAACTATCAAACGACGACGATTACTAGCCGAAATCTCTAATCATCGCCAATGCATTGCTCATTCTCATTCTTGATTTTAGCTTGCGCCGCATGCTACTCGCAAGGTGAGAGAATTGTTCGATAAATTCGTTTTAGGTCATACGTGTATTCTTGTTTGTCCATAAGTTCTATGTTTTGTTTCGAAGTTTGTCCTTTCTTGTACACGCCTGTCTATCTAAATTTGCTCAACAATCCGTGCCAAACTTTTAAGCTATATTCAACATACGGTTTGTTAAAATAGAGAACCTTCTTAAGGAGTACAAGTGAATTGGTTTCTCTTTTTGATAAGATTGTCGGTCATATTCTGCTATTGCCGTTTTCATATCTCCTAACACAGTTTGCGAGAACGAATGGAGAAGGCAATTTTTCAGCTTTCTGCAAAAAATTCGATTCACCTAAAATTGGATGCAGATTTCTGCTTTTAAAATATGCAGTGACAAATTTATTATAAATATCCACAGATGTGTAGCCGCATGAGCTTTAAAACAGTGTTTGGAACATCAGAACGCCAGAGTATCGAAGATTTATTCGCGACCTAATGCGAAGTATAATTTTAACAATATCTGATATTTTAAATTTTCTCCTTTTTCGGTCAATCTTAATTGCTCGCGTGATTAAACGAAAAATAATAAATAAAAATGAGAAGTCATTCGACCTCTACTCTGTTTCCATAAGCACTAATGAAAAAATTAACAATAGTAATTTGGATTCACAACCTTAATCAGCTTTTCCATGTTTATTTCCCACAAAAACTCAGTCTCAAGTGAAAGGACCATACATGTCAGCAAGAAAATTCTGGGTGTGTGAAATCGCCAAAAATATTACTAAAAATAGAATTCTGGGGTCTACAGTAATCTGCGGGGGTTTTTAACTTGTGGAGTGTGTAAACCCCCAAACCCCCACGCCCATGTGTGAAAAAGACATAAAGCTCAATACCAAAAAATATCCGTCTTTTATGGAAACTATACGAAAAATTGTTTAGATGAAATCGTATTTCTGATAGCTAGGGCGCCAACTCGGCGCGATCCATTTTCGGCTATGTAAACTTCCAAGCCGCACAGTACGCCCTAAACCACATCCCTACGGCCGAGATATTTTAATTTGCACTAAACGTAATGCTTTTCGTTAGTATAACCATAGGTGGGCGGCACCAAAGTTCTGGGGGAATGCAAGATTTTTTCAAAGGTCAAAAAATTGCCTCAAAATGCGGGTGAGACGAAAAAATACCATTTTCCACCATTGGCATCAAAAAATTACGAAAAAAAACAAAAATATTCAAAAATTGAATTCTGGGAGCAGGGTATTTTGATTTCTGGGGGAGGGGGTATTTTGGTTTCTCGGGAGGGGGATGTATACTCCCCAACCCCCCCACGCCCAGGTATGAGTATAACCCCCAAAACCACATTCTTAAGCTCTATATTACGCTAAAGCATATCTCTAGCGTCTGAGCTGTTTGAAACGCATGAATTGCTTACGTATTCACTCCTTTGCGTGGGTTCATCACCAAAAATCTCTGTTATAATAAATATTTTGTGCGCAAGCATTTTTCGGTTCTTTCCGATCGTTGAGTATTCGGGCTTCGGTGGTCATCCTAGTGCGTTGCAGGCACGCTCTTAGCTTTCCGTTCCCGAATTCACGTTCTCTTATGTTCAACAACACACAATCTTCCTGTTTTCTCATTTCGAAATCTGATTCATTTGTGGACAGGCTAATCGCGTTCCCCTATTTCGCTCGTAACCTGAGGCGGATGAAGTTGTTTATGTACATACTTACTTGGAAAGCGGATTATTAGAGACATAAAAGGAGGAGACTGTTAGAAAGTAATCTTTTCGCGCAAACAACGAAATGAATGTGCTAAAACTCAGACTTTCTCTAAGCCAACACAAAAATCGAAGTACAGTCTGCGGCCTCTGAAAAAAAGGTGTCATTTTTACACGATTATTAAAAACTCGGTATTGAGTGTACAAAAGAATGAAAACGGCGCATAAACTTCTTAATATGATTTAACTTTAAAAAAAACCGCACCTCCTAGTTGGCCCCGCTATAGCTGTAAAAGGGCGGTTCAGGTTACCCAGGTATATTATAGGTACGCGCTAACGCTCTATGATTAATGTCTTTACTAATTAGTTGAATCAAATTTGATTGTGCGCAAGCTAGAACATGTAGCCATTCTATTGGGTATGCAGACTATCCGCTTCATAATCCATTAAGTATAATAAAGCAAAGAAAAATGCTCCGATGGAACAAAAAAGATGAATATACTTGGAATTGTGGATTATTAAGGATGTAAAAGGAAGGGACTAGGAAAAATCTACCTAAAGTCGCAAAATCTGCTAAAAATCACACTTTCTCTAAGCAACGCAAAAAATCGAAGTATATTCTGCGGCCTCTAAAAAGTGTTTTTTTAAATAATTTTGAAAATTTCAGATAATAAAAGAAATCTATGTTTTTAAAAAATGAGCTTGCTAAGCGAGAGTTGTAAACCAAGAGAAACTTAAAGTTTAAACATACCATTAAATTATGAAAAGAATTATAAAAGATAATTCTTTATAATTCTTTTATAATTCTCTTCATAATTTAATGGTATGTTTAAACTTTAAGTTTCTTTTGGTTTACAACTCTCGCTTAGCAAGCTCATTTTTT
>JAVLUZ010000005.1:0-42015 GCA_036768485.1 Mermis nigrescens
TGCATGTAGTAGAGGTAACCGACGAAGTGCTAAAGAATTGCAGAGATTGGAAGTGTACCACCAATGAAGCAATACGACTTGTGCGAGAAGTATGTACCTATAGGTACTTTTTTACTACGCACCTACAAACTTAACAAATTGTAGGTAAAGTTAAAGTATGCCTAAACTTTAGAAGATATGTAGTCCCAAGTCTCAACGGGTGATTCGCAATTCATTCGGAATTTAATTTGAATTGCTTTGCATTTAAGTTTTACGTCTCTCCAAAATAAAACCTGGAAAATATATACATATTTAATCAAAATGACCCAACACGATTAATGTGTCATGAAATAAGCACGTGGGCGTAGAAGGTTTGGGGTATACAACCCCAGAAGGGCAGATATCACCCCAGAAATTAAAATGCCCTCTCAGAATTAAATTTTTGAAATTCGTTTTTCCAATTTTTTGATGCTAATGGATAAGTGCCTGATGAGAAAAACGTTTTAGAAAAGTGGTGTTTTTTCACGATCCCACCATTTTAAGCCCACTTATTCCACCTTTGAAAACCTCGTCGTAATCCAGAATTTTGCCGCTCAGACCTTTGCAGAGAGTTAATTCTTTTCATAAATATTGATCGAATATCAGAGTAAAGTCAGAATTACGAAGCCGACTGAGATCTTGTCTTTACACTCGGTGGTCGTGTAAAGTTTGAACTGATAATTTAACTTTAGTTCTATAGCGTTGTTAAAGCTCAATTCTTCCTCCAAAATGTTCTGCGTATTGTCAGAACTACGAATCTGACTGTTAGTCTTCTCTACACTCAGCACTTGTAGTGCCACTATTCGTTTATTGTTGAGGTGTATAAGTTCGCAGTACAGATTTATTCCAGACTAAAGCTGTGATGCTGTGACACGTAATATTTTTTCAAAATATGTTTTGCATGGCCAGGATCACGAATCTGAGTTTGTGTTATCTTTACACCCAGGAGTTGTGTGAAGTTTACACTGAAAATTTAGACTTCCATTTTCGAACATTGCAGAAGCATGTGTTTTTTTAAAACGTTCCATGTTATGTTCACTAGACTGGGCAATCCTGGTGTAAAGTTTTCTTTTACACCTAGCAGTTGCGTGGAGTTAACGCTGGGAAACATTTGATCCTGTTTGAATAAGGTAAGGTTGTTTTGTGTTTAAAAAAAATAATGCTCAAGTTCTGAACAACATTGCTTTCCGCGCTCTAACTGCTGTCATTATTGTGGCATGTCACTGTATGCATTCACTGACTGATTAACTCACATCATGCCAATTAAAAGTAGGGTAGTAGCAGAGAAAAAGCTGCGATGGAACAAAAAGGACGAATATACTTGGAATCACGCATCATTAAGGACATAATAGGACGGAACTATGGAAACGTTACCTATGTTTACCCGTGAAAGGTGTACATAAGAATCTATTGAATATTAGACTTGCACTAAAAAAAGGTTAAAGTCGAAGTATATTCTGCGGCTTCTGAAAAACGCGGGTCGTCAGAAAACTGTTCACTGGCTCAGAAAAAAGATTGGTACGGAAGCTTCGACGTGGTCGGACAAGCTGTATTTAGCTTCTTATCAATATCAAATTCCAACTAACATTTACACAGTTAATCGTCAACGACTGGATAAGTGAATTATGACAAGCGCACCAGCTTGTTAGTTGCTGCCCCATCCAGCGCATACCATACTAGCGTAACAATGCATTATTGTGTCGTTTTTATTATTGATCGTTTCTTTATCAACTTATATATTTTACGTAGGAGGCGCAACTGTGTTCTGCAGGCCGCAGAATATTTCGATTTTTAGAGTTTTTCAAGTCTAATTTTTAATTGATTCTTACAACTTTCACAGGCATACATATTTAAGTTTTCCCTAGTCCCTTCCTTTATATCCTTGAGTGATGCCTAATTCCGAAGTATAGTCGTCTTTTTTGTTCCATGGTAGCACTTTCTCCTATAATTCTAGAAAAATAATCAGAATCGGATCCTTCAATAGTTACAAAATTTCCAGAGAATTTACACAAGTTTTGACATGCAACGAGTATAATCAGAAGTACGCATCGCTTTTAAAATCAAATATGATTAGGACATCAAAAAGATAAGCACAGTTTATTCTTTGTGAATTATTTTATGACCACACTTCCAACACTGGCAAAAGCGCCGTCAGCCAGAAAGGTTTTTAGACTGACATTGAAATTGCTATAAAAGTCGAAATTAGCGTGAAAACTCCCGTAATCAACAATGTATGTGTCGATTGCACGCATTTTTGCAACAGAGTTATAAGTTTAATTTGAAATGCCACTCCAAAATATTCTCAGTGTAAATTTTTCATGTTATTCTTCTGAGATCTAGAACCATAAATTCTCGCTGGTCACGATACAAGAATAGCAATTAATAGGCCCATGAAGTTTTTACTCGTGCAGAATTTCATTATCGTTGGCGGCCTGGAAAGCATGTTATAACTTATGATCTTGACGGCTGAAAATTGCTTCAAGGTTTATTGAAATTGACTTTATTTTCCTGATCGATCTTTATAAATAATAACTCCGTTTTTTAAGCTATCACATTTTGCAATAGCTAATAAACCGCGACTGCTATCATTTGCTGTTTTTCGAGTACTTCTGAAGAAGGTGAACGTCTAGGTCAGTGTCGTAGAGAAAAGCGAAGACAATTTCGGAAAAACAGGGTCCAGTCATTCGCAGGGCTACTGGAACCTACTGATAAGGTAGCAGTACGAGATGCGAACATCGGGGTCAGAAATTCCTGTAGAGGCGTATTTAGGAAGAGACCAGGATCCCCATGTGTGCGAATGTGTCGGAAAGGAAAAGCAGAAATCAACGGAGGGTTCCAATTATAGAAAAAATCATGGCTCTGCGGTAAACATAATAAAGAAGGACGAATTTGAAACAGGCGATGTTTACTGCCTTTGCGACGTAATATCAGTGTTACAAGCTGTATATCTTCTTGTACCACAAATATACACTATTCGACCATGAAATTTGTTTCAAGCAATAGTATGCGCTAAATGCTCAATTTCAAAGTCGCTTTTGAAGACGACAGCTTTTCTTGAAACGGTTCAAAGTTCAAACTTTTTCGTGCATTGTAATTTTTGTATGTACACTTACAGACTGGTTGATATTTAGTCCTCTCTTCAAACGTGAATGGCCTATCCCGTTTTAAGAGAGTAGAATGGAAAATGGTAAGCCTGCCCTGTTTTATATAAGTAGCTTGTATTATGGATCGAAGAGGAGCCGTCTACGTACTTTAATTCTGCTCTCATATCCGCTTGATCCGCAAAGCAAAAAACAAGGTGGTTTACTTCATATAATAAATTCTTAATTTATGTAGGTCACCTTTAATTTTTTTAAAGTATGTTCAAAAAATCAGCTGTGTGTAGTAAGTTTAATCAGCTTTTCGTTCAAGTTTTTGCATGTTTAAGATAATTGCAGCTTTAACTTGGTTAGCTGTTATCTGAATGTCCCAATACCGTTGTAGATATCATAGTCTGATTTTTTGCAAGCCTTAAATCCAACACGCAGGAACTCGGTTAGAACCATCAATGAGAAAAATATAAGTGCCACCAATTTGTTGAATGAGGCACGAAGAGAAATTTAAAAATTGCTTAAAGGATTTGGCCTATTAAGGCGTAAAAGTGAAATTCGTCTTTCTCTTGAGATCCGAATTGCGATCATGTCAACACATTTATTGCACTTGGAAAGCTTGAAAAATTGGTCTTTCTGGTCGTTTTATCAGTAAGTGCTTTGCTGAGTTGTCATGCTGACATCATTAACTTGATTGACCATTTGTTTCGAGAGGCCGTGACATTACCGAGTGGCAAACTCGGACAGTACTACCGAAATTATACGCTCAGCGTGGCTGGTCTCGGGGTCAACCGGTCTGAGGGAGCCATTCATAGTTGCATTAGCTAACATAGCCTCAAAAACTAATATCAGACTGGCCAGCAACTCGAGGAAAACCGGGAAATACCCGGGTATTTTTTTCGAGCCACCGGGTGACCGGGAAAAGCCCGGGAATTCCTTCCATGAACCACATTTTTTGAGACAAAATGGCAAAGGATTTGCCGAAGGGCAAAAATATCAAAAAGTTTTGGCGCTTCGCGCTGCTTGGGAATATAGTTGCTATTGTTTCTTATTATATAGCTTCAAGTTTGTCTCTCAAAGCTTTATAAATCAAAAATATTCCCCGTATACTCTTTTGTTGTAGTTTACCGCATTTTTGGTGGTGCAACGGGTCTGCCCGATTTTGCGATGGGCCGCTGGATTAGGACTATCTTTTATACACGGCTGTAGAGAAAATGAATAAATTTGGACAGATTCTAGATAATTTTGAAAAAAGCGACATCTAAAACCCCCTGCGTTCCCGTGAATTAGGACAGCATCCTAGCCGATCACTTTTGTGATTTTTTTCGTTGTATGTTTTATCTGACTACAAAACTTTGTCTAGCCTGATTTTAGCCCTAGTTATATCATTTAGAATGTTCGAGCTAGTAAATGAAATTATACACACTAAAAATTTGCATACTTCCAGATTATCACGTATACATTGAATTACAAAAAAAGTTTTGGTCAATGATTAGTACAAGATTAATAGGCTACTACTTTTTAATCAGCTACTACAGTCCTAAAATGATATTTTAGTCAAGTAAAATATACTATTTGTATTTATTTTATGCTTATCCACCTCATGCCTATGCTAAATATAGTTGCAGTTTTTTAAGTTATAACTCCTTACAAAGTCAGTTTAGCAAAAAATGACAAACTTGTTGGGAGAGTGCTTAAAAAATTGCACAAAATGATACTATATTTCATGTTGAGTGAGACTAATTATATTTAACCTGGCTAGGACGGCGTCCTAGCACGGGAACCTTTGACTTCAACACACACGGGAACATTTTTTATCGCAAAAAGCAGCAAGAGTAAGCATTAAGCAATAAATACTCGTATACATATTTTACATTTTTGTCAAAATTGACCGAATAACCTAAAAATTGGATGCTGCTACATGGGGCGAAGCTCTAATCATTTCCCAGATTAGATCATTGTGAGAATTATTTTGCGCCAGTTTGTCAATTTCCTATTTTATTTTGTCTTCGTAGGTTCGAAGTTGTGTTTTGTACGATTGAGTATAACAAAATTTTCTGGTTCTTACGCTAGATTCACTTTTGTATTATGTTAGGTTGAAAAGGCTAAAAATTGAAGTTAAAAACAATAAAAATCAAAATTTTCCGACGCTTTGGAGTCTTGAAAAAAAAAACGGCTAGGATTTTCCACCCTGACTTCAGTAGTTTTGCACTTAGTGTACACACCTGGGCGTGGGGGGTTTGGGGGGGCATAACCCCCCAGAAACCAAAATACCCCCCAGAAATCGAAATATCCCCCAGAAATCAAAATACCCCCCCCCCCAGAAATCAATTTTTGAAAATTTTTTTTCGTTTTTTTCGCAATTTTTTGATGCCAATGGATAGTGCTTGATGAGAAACGTCGAAAAATGGTGTTTTTATCGCCACACCACCATTTTTAAGGCCATTTTTTGACCTTCAAAAAAATCTTGCACCCCTAGAATTTTCTCTTGCCGCCTGCACAGTATGTTAGTGTACCTAACTAATGTTTTTACTTTTATTATACGAATAAAATTTTTTCAGAGTCTTATCTTACCCGGGCAGTGGCAAAATACCTGCAAGTCCTTCTCAGATTTTTTAGTCCATGTTCATACTATCTTCAAACATTTTGGTGGCAATACTTAAAACTTTTAACGTTTTTTGCTTATTTTTCGAACAAAATTTGAAAATTTTCTGGCGCATCGCGCCGATAATCATTGTTATTGTCAGTTTGCGTCTGCGCGCGCTTAGATACTCTTCAATCAATTATTGTACGATCCCAAACCTCTTTGGAATTTCGTGTGTAATTTCCGGCTCTTCGCTCCGTCCGACTCGAATAAATTGTTTAATTTAGGATGAAGAAAATTCTGTTAAGAACAGCAATTGAACAGCTTCATGCCAAAACCTGGTAACACGTTTTTTGACAAACGCTCAGGTCCTTAAAATTCTGATATATATTTTTAATAGGCAGAGATTTTTCCCGATCAAAGACTTAGAGGCCATCTTAGTTTTACATGCACGTGGATTTTCGGGGAACAGAAAAACATTGCAGTAAATGTCAACAATTTCTAAACATTTTCGCCAATTTATGCTGGAATCAGTAATTGTTAGAGCTCCAACATTGAATTTAAAATCTCGAATCGATCATTAGATTCTAGTGCTTTATACTAATTAAGTTAATCTCTTTAGCAGCGATTTTCCATTCTAATCTGTCTTCACACCGCGGTTTTTTTTGTATTTTTTCGGGACCGTCTTTATACAATTGCAAACATTTTTAGGGTGACAAAAATGGTGAAAAGGTCTGAAATTCCCAAAAATTCCCGCTGCTACGAGCCAAAATAAGTACAGTTCGGGCTATAGACGATTGTGGGGGCATGCAGAAGTATAGTCAACGGGGGCTAAAGCATATACTATTGTTCGGCGACGCTCAGTGAGAACAATGGCGAGGTTGGACGGTAACGTCCCGGGTGACCGACAGTCCCGGGTCACCGACAGTCCCGGTCACCGACAGTCCCGGGTCACCGACAGTCCCGGGTCACCGACAGTCCCGGGTCACCGACAGTCCCGGGTGACCGACAGTCCCGGGTCACCGAAAGTCCCGGGTCACCGACAGTCCCGGGTCACCGACAGTCCCGGGTCACCGACAAATAATATAAAAAATATAGATCTGTCAATCAAAAAATTCCCGAGTGACCGACAGTACCTACCACGAATGTTCCAAGTGGCCGACAGTCCCGGGTGGCCGACAGTCCTGGGTGGCCGACAGTCCCGGGTGGCCGACAGTCCCGGTTGGCCGACTGTACCGGGTGGCCGACAGTCCCGAGTGGCCGACACTGTACCGGGTGATCGACAGATGGAATGAAAATTCCCAAATGACTCGGTCGTACTATCACTATGAATAAATATTTTTTCGAAATCGAAATACGTAATCTTTTCATTCTCTAGAATAGCAATAAAGTTTGCACTCGGCATAAATGTAACATAAACTTATTACATGTACATATTGTATTGTATATAAAACTTGCCAATGTATATTTACTAACAATTTTGTATCAAATATCAAATATTCATTTTTGTCCAGTTTGCCTTTAAGATCTTGATATACCATATTTTTGTGCGCGTTAAATTCGGCCTACAGCGTAGCTTTACATGCGCTATGGAATGCATAAGCAATAAATCGCGTTTAGCACCTTCAGAATCAAAAAATTCTAAAAATAAACCTCATTTGCATTTTGAATCGGGCGGATGCTTAATCCTTTTTTTGTCAAGATAAACATTTCTAAATGGAGCGTTGCACAGTATTTTCGAAAACTGAGAAACTGGCTGCACAAAAGTCTTGGCTACGCTTCTGTTTTTTGTTAAATGGCGAGTAAATCATTTGATGGCACTTTCGCAGCACTGAAGTTACACAAATATGTAGCTGTAATTTTGCAGCCACAATAAGGTTAAGTAGGATAGCACTAAAATGAGCATGAAATGTAAATAATAGGCTTTTTTACCAAATTTCGCATGTTTTAAATTTGTTTGATGAATTCATATATGAGCAATGTTATTGCATTGATAAAACTATTATTTAGTGTGCATAAATAGGTACCTACTTGAAAAGACATTAATTTTCCGAAATCATCAGTCAGTTAGGAATTTTCATGACAATTTTATTATTATACCACTTGTCGGTCACCCGGGACTATCGGTCACCTGACCGTCGGTCACTCGGGACTGTCGGTCACCCGGGACACAATCGGTTGGATGAAGGTCGGCGCTTGTGAATAAATGAAATAAAAGAAACTGGGACGAAGTACCCACGATTCGGCTAGTTTAGCATTCGATTTCAAACTTCGAATTCTGCAAAAAATCATCGATTTTGAATGTTACCTTTCAAATTCAGCGCATTATTTGCAGCAAGATGATGTAAAATTTAATTAAAAATATGAGGCATAAAAATCACTTTTTATTCACATACATAACTTGCATGTTGCGCTTGTTGCCTTTTTCTTATACATTTTCTGGGCGAAAATCTATAACCTATCTTAAAGATCTTCTGGAAGGAGTTACACACAGAAAGGTCAAGTTTAGATTGACAATTGGATTAAATTTTTTTAAATATGAAGTGATGATCTGGAAAAAGCGTCTGATGTCCCCGCTAATGTAGAACCATATTCCTATGCTAGTTTTAAAGTTGTGAGTGATAAATATTCAAAAAAATTTGACGTTAATTCAAACATCTATTGTGCAATGGAGTAGGCTGATCTGTGTTCTAACACATTCAGCTCTTAAACTACGGTAGTAAGCCTGTCATTTTAGGACATTATTTTATAGCTTTACATGCACTTTCTAATGGATCTATACCCTTTTCACTTGTTTTTTTAATTAGAAATGCAGGATGAGTTTACATAAATTTTGGATCTTCTCTGCTTTGTTTACTGCAGTTTTATGATGTGTTTCACGTAAGCGCCGACATAAGAGCAATAAATTTCATGCTTGATTTGTACAACATACGGTAAATGCGTATAATTTAAAAAAATCGTGAAAATGAATACCGTGAACGGTGTCAAGAAAATAACTTAAAAGGGGTATAATGGCGTTACACAAAACCTACTGCTTTAAAAGTTACTCTCCTTTTTCCAACGTAAGTAAGGAAGTTAAAATTTCTTCTTTCATGCATGAACTAAATCAACCAGCGTATTCAAGCAGGAAAAAGTAAAGAAAGAATTTAAAAGACTTCTTCAATGCTTTTACAAAACAAGGAAACCGCATACATTTATCACTACCTGATACCGAGACATTCAGGTGTAGTTAATTAACTTTGCCCCCTTATAATAGAACGCGTATCCGATTCTGAATCGGAAAGTATATGAATCGTTGCAACAGTCTTGAGTGTAAGATACAGTAGGACTTTTTTCAAAGACATGCTCGTTTTGTTTATGAAGCCTTAACCGGTGAATCTTCCATTTATAAGCATAAAATTCTGCGTGTAAAGTCACGTGAAAAACATCTATTATGACTGCATTCTAATGTTGCACACTCTAATGTCGCTGTGCTGTAATGTCTCGCGCTGTAGTGTTGCCTGTGCTCTAATGTCGCGCGCACTAATGTTGCTGCACTCTAGTGTTGCTGCGCTTCAATGTCGCGCTCTAATGTGGGCTTACCAGAAGCGTAAAAAGTGATCCTTTCTAAGCGTGTTTATCCAATTTTTGACCCAAAAATTCACATTTTCTATGCGCTTCCCGCCATAGACCCTTATTGTTTGACCATATTTTGTTCAAGTTACTCAATTTGTTTATATTTACTGAATCATTTTACGCTTTTATATTCTAGAAAAGAAAGAACATTGTCTGAAACGTCAAAAAACAGTGTTTTTGACGTGTACCCACAGTTTTTTAGCCCAAAAGGTACTTTAAACAAGAAAGTTTTGGGCTGAACCCCTTCCCGCATGCTATACATGTAAATATGCTATAATCTCTATGAGAAAAAAATAGAGTCTTATTTATGCAGGTTCAGCTGCTGTTGGTCTACAATAAATTAAGCAGGAGTCGTTTTTGTAGGGTGCGAAAACATGTGCTGGAAGCATTATTTGCTTTTGTAACCCGGGAACTTTACATAATCTTAGACAAGTTTATGCCACTTCTTTTATTTCAAAGATCTTCTAATTTTCAATCACCCTGTGTGATTTGCTTTGCGGTGTTTAAGTATGCCCGTTTTAGCAAGTGCTAGTAAATCAAAAAACATGCTGTATGAATGTACACTATCTCGTAATAGAAGTGCCGCTGTCGCGCACAGCCTTAACCAGCTAAAATAAAAATAAATAGAGCAGCTAACAAATAATCTTTGGCTTCATGTAAACCTGATAGTGTGTCGAATTTTATTTTTGTCGAAGAGTCACACTCTTGTAAAGATGGCTCATCTAGGTAAAAAATCAACTGAAAAGATGAAAAAACGAATTTTTGCCTAATTTTGTGTAAACCGAGAGCAGCTTAACAATATAATTGAAACTCTAGTGTTCCGTTACAGAAGTAATAGGCTCTAAGAAAAAGCAAGCCGCATTTAATTTGTCATATCAGAGATGTTATAGGGATCAAATGTCATTCGTTTTTTGAGCCACCCTGTACACATGAACGAATTTCTCATCCGTTTTGTTTCATCAAAAGATTTTCCTTTGTAGTATCCTACATTTAATTGCCCTGGTAATAAAGTAGACCAATACGCCAATTCATATGATAACTTGCCGAAGAGATGCAGCAGTCGAAAAATCGCGGAAAATAAGATTTATACTTCTTATCAGCATTCGCATTGTGAACAAGACAAATCTTACCTAATTCGTAAATTGTGTTATCACGAAGAACAGTTCTTAAAAAGCAATTACGTTTATGCAATGTTTTAAAATTTAATTTGTCTTCAGTGTAAACTTTACACATGCAATATTGGTAAAAAATTCAAAATGTTAATATCGCAATCCTTGATTATATGGATAATAGTTTATACAGAAAATTATCTATTACAACCTTCTTGTTCTAAATTTTATTACAATAGTGTAAACTATAAGCATCCAATGAGCAGAAGAAAATCTAAAGTTAGATTCGTAATCCCGAAGTTGCAAAAAACAGTTAAAAAAGTTTACTTTGAACAACCTTCTATAGTCTGCTTCAAAATTCTTGACCCTTTTTTTCCAGTCTGTTGATTCGAAATGCATTACAATTCAGCCAATCGGCAAAAGAGCAGTTTCTTAGTACCTGCCTTCGCATCAACTGATTAGCTAATTGTACAATAAGCTATGTAATACGCTAAATCCACGCCGCGGCTTCCCCATGTGCTCTAGCGGTGTTACCACTTACTTTACAGCGCGAAATACTGAGTTCGATTCCGCGCGTAATACTTATTTTTCTTGCGCAAGGCTGCTAGTCAAGCTCTCATATCTCCTAAAAGCCAGACTGACCCAGGGTGCCAAAGCTCAAGGTTTAGAGCCAAATAATGTGCAATAGGCTATAGCCAATCGAGTGAAAGGTCTTACGCCTATCGGCTTAATCTTCACTACCTTCGGAATCACCTTTGCTGTAGAAAGAGTCTCATAAAGAATTTTGAAACAGACAATAGGTCTAGATTAAGCCTTCAGCGTAAAGTTTATACAACCACGAGTATATAGCGTAAAGAAATCTGTACAGTCAGGTTCATAATCCTGGTGTTAAGTGGAAATCATGGTGTAATGAAGAACATTTTTAAAAACGTAGCTCTATCAAAAGCTAATCTTAGTGACTTAGATGTGATACGCAACCCGTATAACGTTTCTTTATCTATACATTAGTCAGGAATCAATATATCTCGATTTGAAACTAGAGAAGTTGATCTGACAAAAAAGACTTAAAAAAAGTTTTTTTCGCGCGCCACTCAGAGTGCAACTTCGAATCGCTAGATCTTACGTCCTATTGACTTTGTGATAATCATTGAATGTGCTAAGTATTGTGGTAGGGCTAAACAGGCTATAATGGGTAATAATAATGGCTACAATAGCAACGATCAAGCTAAACATATATGATAACTGCACAACAGGGTCTTTTAAGGGGTAAAGTAATGCGTGACAGTGTATAACGCAGTGCGTGCCAGTGTGTTTACTTAGCTGCTTTATCTCCTGGCTTATTTCATAGTATTTTAGTGTTAAAACAATCTGTGCGCGTGAGGGCTTGTGCCAGAGTATTCGTGCATATCACTTATTTTGGCCGTTTATTGTGATCCAGCATTTTGACGATCAGCGCATCGAACAGCAATTTAGGGCCGAATGACAGAACACCGGTTAACGTTAAGCGATGTTTAAATTTCCAGGAAAAGTCGATTAAAATCTCCAATGAAATGTGTTTGTTATGACAGGAAGCCGGTTAATTTGAACCATCGGTTAAAACTGATTAACCACTGGTTAAATATCGGTATGACAGAAGGCCGCTTAAACTAACCGAGACTAAGAAACGACTGATGTACGCCCGAATGACAGAACGGGTTAGTTTAACCTAAGATTAACGGGAATTCTCAGGTTAGTTAACCCACGCTTAAATATAACCTCCGGTTAAATTTAACCCGTATGACAAAACGTGGGTTAAGCTCGGGTAAGCAAACCCAGGTTAAAGCAAGGTGACCCGACTTTTTATCAGTTAAACCCGAAATCGACGCGTATTTTGCAATGCCGAACATCTATCAAAGGCAGTAAATGTTCGTTTGAACTTCTGAAATGATACAGGTACTGCTAAGCGCCATGTTTCGTAATATGCAATAATGCTGTAACTGATTCGTCAACCATTGCGTATGCGATAAAAATAAGAAAATAAATCGGTCAAAGTAATAAAGATAATTATTAAAGACGTAAAATAAAAAAATAATTTAAAATAGAATAAGAAGTCCCTCTATCTGAATCAGCATCTAATCGACGTGACCGCCTTTTGTATAATAGTTATGTTTGAAACAATTCGAGCTTTCAAAATTGTTTCGACCAATAGCGTAGGCGCTGGTTTTTTTATTTGCTCTAAGTTTGAAACATCACTGATTAAATCTTGAGCTCAGCAGAATCAAAACATGTATGGCCAGTAAAGCAATAAGATAGACAACCCGAGATTTCTCCTGCTAGAGCAAGGTTCAAAATATCGGGCTAAATCGAACATTTTTAACCTACCAATAGGTTTAACCCTTTTCCTGTCATACCGACATTTAATCCGAGATGTTACCTGACTTTAACCTTTAGTTAAAGTTAACTCGCTTTCTGCCATACTAAAAGGAGTTTAGCCTGAGATTTTTGCTTGGCTTAACTCGACTTTAACCACGCTTAACCCACATTGTGTCATTTAGTTTTAATCAGAGATTTTTAGCCTTGCTCCTAGCAGGCTTAAATCTCTGGTTAAGTATTAATTATGTTGTTAGCCATGGATGGATCACTTTTTTCGAACTTCTCCATTTTTTCAAGCTGGACTTGCTTCGCAATCGACAGTCGGGGTTTCCTTCAAACGCGTCAACGATTGATTTCAAATTTTTTCTCCGTTTGTGTAGTAACGTCTTCGTTTTCTTATTTTCGATAATGTGTTTATGTTTTGATACACATTTGATCAAAACTGAATTTCTAGACTAGAAAAATTTATATTTCGCTCCTTTTCTTTTCAGAAGACATTTTAATTCACAAAAGACTTAGGGAGAATGAAGTAAGGTAACAAAAATTTTAGGAGAATGAATAAGGTAACAAAAACTTAGGGAGAATGAAGTAAGGTAATGCGTAAGACAATAGATAAGTACGTAAGGAAGTCAAAAAATTGCATGCAACGAATCATGCAGATATGAATCATTTCTTGCTCGTTGATTTGAGCGTAAATGTGTCTTTTCAAACCTAAATTTTCGACACTCTTCACATTGCCCTTCTAAGATACGTCAGTTTTGAAAAAAATTAAAAATTCATATAGATGCACTTTAATTCTCTACCTCAAAAAGAAAAATCAAAATTGACTTGGATGAATTGTGTGACCAGTCACTTTATTAAAGAACCAATAACTCCTTACACAAAAGCTTTACACGCTCATTACTCGCAAAGTTGAAAACCACCCAGGTGTGTCTCGTTATAGCTTTTGAGGGGACAAATGCATGTTGGTGGTACCCATTATATTATAGATATGCGCTAATCCACATTTTTTCAATATTAATTAGAAAAAAGGGCCTCGGATTCATAACGCTGCCGTCTGTGGAGGCCACATTGGTCCAGATTGAGCCATAGCTTTGTTAAGTTTAGGTTGTCTCGAAAACTGCATGAACGTACTTATCTAATCTTATTTAACAGTCTATAGTCAATTTTAAGCATATTCGCTAGAAATTTGTGATTTTTGTACATTTTTTACCGCGTTTTTCCCTAAATTACCTTTCGTTTTGTCTTTCTTAGGTCCAGATAGTACATAAGTCGCGTCCAAGATGCGACGAAATTACGAAAAGTCGCAAAAAACTTACCAAAAATTCACTTTTTGGTACTATATTCCGGACTTCTGGGGTCTGAACCCACCACAACCCCCTCCCTCGCCGTCGTGCGGTCTAGCCCGTAGGTGGGCGGCACCAAATTCTAAGGGTGCAATATTTTTCAAGGGTCAAATTGCCTTAAAAATGGTAGTATGGTTAAAAAACGCAATTTTTAAACGTTTTTCATCGAGCACTATCCATCGACATCAAAAATTGGGAAAAAAACAACGAAAAATTTCAAAAATTTAATTGGGGGGAGGGGTATTTTGGTTTCGCGGGGAGTATTTTGGTATCTCTGGGCTGCATATCCCCTAAATCCCCCTCCCGCGTCCAGGTGTGGTCTAGATACCAAACTCCACCAGGCATGTTTCGTTCGCAATTCTTGTCTGAAATCAAAAATGATTGCTGGACCTGTTATCAGGATACAAAATTACCCTTGGAAATGGTAATTTTGGAACAAAAATTTTTTTAAATTTTTGTCCCCCTAAAGTGCACAAGTGCTAAAATTTTTCACCGACACAGCCTAAGCTTCAAAATCCTCAATTTCACCATCAATGATGAACGTTGAAGCACTAGCATGGCCGATCTGAAATTGAAATGGTCTGTAGGTCAGCGGAGGAGCTTTTCTCTGCTAAAATGGCCTTAACACTGTTGGCACTGGCATCGGATAATTGCGAAAACAATCATAATCGGCAGGATCGATTTCAAGTACTGTCTAGGAAAAAATTTCAATTTTTTACCATTTTTAGCCGTAAAGTTGTCTTTTTCGAGGATCAGAGGCTATACTATAGATCGTGAACGTACACCATTCCAGGTGGATTTTACGGCTGGTAATGCTTCCATTGTTTCAGATTTCATGATTACTATCCGAGCGTAATACCAAAATGCTAATTCACGTCTTGATAATATGCGCTCTTGTTTTGTCCGCCCCAATAGCCACTAACGCATTGCAAGGGCCAACTACTGACACACCAGCAGAGCCTAGTTCCAATATTGTAAGCACGTGCTTTGATTAAATTCGTGCTTAAAGTGCTTAAGCGCATGCTAGGTTAAGTATCAGCTTACCTGGGTTGCAATAAAAATTTTGACCTCGTGCTTAACTCAAGCACGTGCTTATAAGAACGTGCTTAAATCTTACTAGCACATGATTAAGTTCGTGCTTAACTTAAGCAAGAGCTTCTATATTAATTTACTTTTGCCAGACGCTGTCTGAAAAATGTGCAAATGAGGTTGATGTAGAAAAAATCCCGTCATTCGAGCTACGCATATCATTAAAATCAATGAAAAATGCCGCTCCTTCCTGAGATAAGTCCGAAAGTCACACAAAACATGATAATCACGCTGTTTAGTTGCGATAATGTTTTTAAACGACATTGGCTAGGAAAAGCTTGTAATAATTCTGTGAAATAATCGCTATTTTTTGACTTATTAATTTTACTTCAATTTTGATACTTTAACTTACTGTTCTGAAAATTAATATACGTCTTATTTTGTAGGTTGTGCATGTGTACGTATTTTGGGGAATTTATTAATCATTCTTGCATTATTTGTTTCCTTATTTTAATTTTTTCATAAGGCGAGGATACCCCTGTAATAATACTCACATTTTACGTTATCGGTTTCCGGATTTCTGTACTAATTTTTTCATATTTTTAAACATTTACATAAAGTCTTTTGCAAGACACTGTAGTAGGTGGTATACACACTTGGGCGTGGGGGGACTTTGGGGGGTATGCAATCCCTCCGAGAAACCAAAATACCCTCCCCCCACAAATCAGAATACCCTCCCCCAGAATTTCCATTTTTAAAATTTTTTTCGTATTTTTCGCAATTTTTTGATGTCAATAGATAGAGCTGAATGAGAAACGTCGAAAAATGGTGTTATTTCGCCATACCACCACTTTTAAGGCCATTTTTTGACCTTTGAAAAATCTTGCACCCCCCAGAATTTTTTTGCTGCCCATGTATGGTGGTATATGCTTCATTTTAGATTAAATCATCGTTTTTTTGTTTTTTCTGTCAACTTATTTTTTTGCATCAATTACTTTTATTTTATTTATTTACTTATTTTTTGTCTTTCCCTTTGTTCTTCCCATTATGTCCTGATCGATTCTCTTTACTTTTTTGAAGCAATAATAAAAATATTTTGTTTCAAAACTCATCAACGTGAATTTAGTTTCTGTGTTTTTTCTTGAGCCAAAAGATCGCGATTATAATGTTATCCATTTTAGCTTTTCCCCGAGGATTTTTAGGTTTTTGTAACTTTTTCAGCACTTCTTACAAAAGATGCAAAACAATTCTTCTCAAGACAACGGAAAATTTTTGACATTATATTTTGACGGCAGATTACCCTTTATCCGATCAATAAGCTCGTAAGCCTCGTTTTTTCTGATCCTCAAGAGAACCGATACCTCTGCCCAAATCCATTTTTCAATTTTTTCTCAGGCCCAAAGAATGCTTTCAAATTGACATGCACAACATAAAAAATTTTTTCACTCTGGTCGTGTGTACTGTTGAGGATTCGATAATGAATTGTAAATTGTTTTCCCTTAAAGAGAAAGGTGTTGTTGTCCGCAGACGGGTTCTTGGTGGCTCAGCGATTTGCCCCTTCCCTTTTTCAGAATGGCAACATACCCCCACCCCGCAAAATGACTGCGACCAGCCCCTCCCAGAATTGTCGATTCTTCGTAAAAGTTGGTAAAATTTGCAAAAAGTGTGCCTTTTTAAGCGTTTATTCCTCGCTTTTAGTCCGAAAATGTCAAATCTTCGGCGCTTCGCGTTATATACACATTTTTTGACTATATTTTCTTCAATTTATTCGATTCTTTTAAATTTTTTAAGAATTTTTTTGCGTTTTTATTTTCTAGATTGAGAGAGTGATTGTCTGAAACGACAAAAACAGTGTTTTTGACGTGTACCCTGCGTTTTTATCCAAGAAAAACACTTTTAAAAATTTTTTGGCCCGACCACCAATCCATTGAATTCTTATGCTGTACTTGTATGGTCGTCAGACGTAACCGTCAGAGTTTGAGGGGACAAGAAAGAAACAAATCAAAACTAATTAACAAAAAACGTTTGATTTACCAGATATAGTGGATTAGCATAGTTTTTCACTATTTTCAGCATTTGTACTACTTTTAGCATTTTAATTGAAAAAATACTGACTGACGCTTCCTCCTGATAAAAAGGAAACAGCATATGACTTTAATGGTTCGAATGAAATGAATTGAGCAAGTAAGACAAGATTTTGATGAGGAACAGGGCAAAACTTGGGCCAAACGGAAATCAAATTTACAGTCCACCAGTGAAATAAGATAGTCTAATATACTCTAGCTCAAATTACACCTTGGATATTAGTGCGGCTTGATAAATTAAAGCTATGAATTTTGCATGTTTCTTGCCCACCAACTGACCTTAGATAGCTGGTACTGAAGCCTCATTATTCAAAAAGTCTATCCATGGCTGCCGTAACATCGCGATTTTTAACAAAAATATTCCGAATTTCTAATAGAATAATAGCTGAATGATAAATACTGTTTTCTCTAATGCAAATGATCAGTTTATTGCGTTAATATACAAACTAATGCTGGTGAGAATTACATAACTAGCCCCCCAATAAAATCGAAAATAATTCTGAATAAAACAATTTTACACGAAATAACGCAAACGCATCCTAACGCTATCCTATTTATACTACATTTAAGCAACTTCTGAAAAAATTGTCGTGAAATACAAGTGATTAGTTTATTACTTCCCCTGAAGTACTTATGCTGGTGAGAAAAATAAATACTAGCTGCCCAATGAAATCGAAAATAATCCCCAATTGAATAATTTTGTACGAAGTAGCGAATGTTTTTCTATATAAAATTTGAACATTTACTGGAAAAATATTCTATGTACAAATTTATTTTTCTAATTAAGCTTAACAATGAACTTACAAACTAAAAACCTTTTACAACAAAATTTGTATCTTTAATGAACAGAATAAAGACAATTTTAATATCAATTTTAATATCCATGTGTGGTTCTGATCAATTCTTGCGTTCAAGAAAATCTAAATAAAAATCATGTTGTCCCTGTCTTTGACACTTTAGATATCAGAACAAATTATTATAAAACTTGACGATAAGGAGCTATCATCTCATTCACCGTATTGTTCTAACCTGAGGCTTTACGTAGCGTTGTATTTCTTCTTCTTAAATTCTACTTCACTCATTTCTCAAACTATAATTAGTGTTGTAACAGGTAAAAATAAAACTTACAAAAATTAAAAAATCTCAAATGATCTCAAAAACAGGATCGTGCGAAGTCAGTGTACAACTATACTAATTTACAATTTCTGGTCGATCAAGCCATATTGAAGAAAATGTTCGATTTTCGTCCATTCAAAGTCTTAGCTTCATATATTTACCAAAAATTATCATTTTTTTAGTCTAGGGAACTCTACACCCCCAGTACCTCCCACATGCATGTCTCTTAAAGACCCTTAAGATTATGCTCATTCAACTATTGGAATAAAACACTGCGAGTTTCCCATAGTACGCCATAGATTAAATTGACCAGTCTCGTCTCTCGGCTAAATAAGCGTTTTTCACTCTAATTTATTGATTTAACTGCGAAACGTGAATTGCAAATAAGAACATGTGTGTATATACGTATATTCCACATTGTCTCTAAGCTTATACGTTAGCAGGGACCGAATTATGACTCCCTGGATGGTGCGAAATCTGAAATACGCCGGAAATATAATTCTAGGGAGTGTCTTGGGTTTTGCGGACTTGAACTCCAACGGTTGTATACGGTTGTACTGTAAGCACGTGACTACATATCCATGTAGGATTTACTTTAATTTTTACTCTGGACCCAGTCTGGCATAGAGCGATTGGGGAGCACTAGTAAAATAGTCCGATTTGAAAAATCACAAACGTCCTAGAAGTTTTGAAGTGGAAAAATGGATGGTTTAGGCAAGACTCCTTTTCGATTACCGGAAAATTGCTCACCAACAATTGCTCGAGAGCAATTGCTCGCCAGCAATTGCTCGCCTAGCAATTGCTCGCCCAGCAATTGCTCGCCCAGCAATTGCTCGCCCAGCAATTGCTCGTCCAGCAATTGCTCGCCCAGCAATTGCTCGCTCAGCAATTGCTCGCCCAGCAATTGCTCGCCCAGCAATTGCTCGCCGAACAATTGCTCGCCTCTCGCCCAGCAATTGCTCGCTCAGCAATTGCTCACCCAGCAATTGCTCGCCCAGCAATTGCTCGCCGAACAATTGCTCGCCGAACAATTGCTCGCCAATCACCAACAATTGGTAGTCGAACGATTACTTGCTGAGCAATTGCTGGCCTGAGTTCTGCTGTGATGTTGGATGAATTTGCGCTCATACATTTATCTATGTACAGATTGTTTCGTTTTGGTAGGAAAGAGAGAAGAAGCAGTAGTTTTAGTTTGAAAGTATTCATTTTTAGTGTACTAAAATGTTTTTTTATTCCTTCAATTTTAATTTTCAGTTTTAATGCACTCAATAAAGTCGACAGGTGCTCGCCACCGCCAGGCGATTGCTCGCCAATCACCTGTGATTAGTCGAGAAATGCATTTTTAACTTTTTTTAAATTCGTTTTATCAGTTACAAGCTGATCATTGAAGCAAAGTAATTAAAGTCGGAAATTTTTCCGATTTTCAGAACAGGTATTTAGCAGCGCAGAATTTTTTCATGTATGAGCGCAAATTTATGCTACAACACAGCAGAACTGACTTGTATTTAAAAAATCGCTTAGCAAGTAATCGTTCGGCTAGCAGTTGTTGGTGACTGGCGAGCAATTGTTAAGCGAGCAATTATTCGTCGAGCAATCATTTGGTGAGCAATTGATGGGCGAACAATTGTTGGCGAGCAATAGTTGGCGAGCGATTGCTGGGCGAGCAATTGTTGGCGAGCAATTGTTCTCGAGCAATTGTTGGCGAGCAATTTTCCGCACACGCTCCTTTTCTGTTCAAGTTCTCTTAACATACATACTACTTACACACTACGCCGTGTTTAGGGTGAACGGCTGTTGTAATTAGGGCTGGCACATTTTGCGTTTATCGTCTTTACTAAATCATGTTTATTTGCCTAGCAATTATAGTAAATTGACCGGTTTTGATTTAAAAATGTAGAGATTGTTAAAAGCTTCCCAGAACTGAATTGCACATTTTGCTCCTAAGCAAAGAAAATTAGAAACGACGATATTAGGCAGGCCATTGTTGCGATTTTCTCGACCTGAGAGCAAAATTATATCACATATATTACATTTTTGGAAAGCTATTAATGTGCTCTACATTTCTAAATAAAACTCAGGGAGATCCCTTTAGCTGTAAGTTAAATAAATGCGATTTAATGAAAGATGATTCGTCCTTTGTGCCAGCCTCAGTTGTAATTCATGAAGGGTTAGGCTCCCTAGAATCTAAGATGCCATCCAGAGTTCGATTTTTCCCCAAAACCGAATTTTTGGCGGTTCATTGCAGTTCTATCTACCAGACGGCAGAATCTGAATGCTACAGATGACGCCTGTTCCTCTTGGCCATAAATTTTTTGAAAGTCAAGATATAGCGCGGAAAGATAGAAAAGTTGCGCCTTCACTAAGTAGTTTTTATACATATATTTGCGGCGCTGTGCACTATTTTCGTGAAGTATTTGAAAAAATTTTTACTGAGATAAAACTCAAAAATAACAGTTTTCGCAATTTATTGAGAACACAGAAAATTTATCCGAATGTTCTAATTTTGTATCTTAATGAGTAAATCATGTTCAAAACATGAGAAAATGTGACTTTTACGACGTAGTTTACAAAATGTTCTGCAATTCATTTTCAGTTCACCCAACCCCAACGTCCTGCCACCTTAACCGCTCGGCAAATCCTGGATACGGTTTGTAGTCTTCTGAAATTGACTTTATAATCAGACTAAGTGTCGAATATTCTGAGCTTTGCGTCATACGCTTGCCTTTTGACTACATTTTGTTCAATATATTTGGGTTTTTCGAGTTCTTAGAAATTTTTCATGTTTTTAGGCTTTCATATTTTTAGAGCATCATCAGAAACGCCGAATAACGATGTTTTAAACGCATATTCACCTTTTTCTGGCCTAGAAAGGGCACCTTAAAATTTCAACTCTTCTCCACAGAATTCCCGGTCTATGTGTGTGTGGTTCCGATCATAAGATGAATATGAACAAAATTAGCGACTTTCACGTTGATATTATAGTCGAATTCGATTTTTTATCCAGACTTATGGTGGACCAGCTAAAATAGCAAAGCGAAGAAATGCATTAGGACCTGACGCCACAAGATCACCTGCGCTCTGATGGTTTTTTTATTTTGCAGCGAGAAAATTTTGAACGTCAGGTGGTTTCTTAATTTATGATAATAAATGGTGGTTGGTTGCTGTTTTTTTATCATTGTGAGTGTTTTTAGGTAGGTACCTAGCTCTCTTAATGATTGGGTTTGACGAAATAAATAGTGGCAACGCTACAACTAAGTGGAAAAAGTCTCTACCACAGAATATGAAATTAAAAAAATAAAATGATTAATTAAAATCCTAAAGCAAAATATATAAAATAAAATAAATTAAATTAAATAATTATAAAATCCGTCTTACATCCAGAACTTTACATTGTAATTGCAAGGAGCACAGCCGAACCAATAAACTTAACGTGTGTGCGCTATATGCTGCATGCAGCAAGCAAAATCTAAAATTGAGGATTGAAATCGTTAAAAATTGTTCGGATGTGAAACTGAGCAGAAATTTTGTTGGTTTCGACTATTAGACGTCATTTTCGGAAGCGTCCTATTCAATCAACAAAATCACCAAACAAGAAGGCTTCCGTCTCTGGGGTAGCGGGGCCGAACGTTAACGTTATTCAAACCTAATTAATTTCACAAAACGGATTTTTTCAGCATAACATTCTTCATAGATTTTTGTATTCTTTGCACATTCTGGTAGAGAATTTTGTGCTAAACTTAAAAATGCAGTTTAAAATTAAGCGGCATTAATATTAAAGTCTAAAAACGAAATTAATGTTGTTTTTAATTTTTCGTTTCAATGGGAAAACTCGAAATATTCTTCGATTGATAAAGGGTTTTCCGCCAAAGTTTCAAGAAGAACGCTTCATTATCCAGCAACTAAGCTTATTGTAACATTTAACAACCCTACTCTTGGGTTATTCAGTTGTCGGTAAGACCATTCTAGACAAATCCTGCGCATGCCCGTCTAGCCAAAAGTTTAGTATTTCGCTCCTCAGTGTGATGCAACTTCAATTTCGCAGGTCTTTCCGCGTATTAACGAAACTAGCAAAGAAAAATGCTTATGGAACAAAATAGACAAATATACATATAATTACGCTTCATTAAGCACATAATAGGAGGGGACTAGAGCAAAGTTACATATGTAGGCCTGTGAATTGTAAGAGTCTACTAAAAGTTCGACTTCCGCTAGGAAACGCAAAAAATCGTAGTATCTTCTGCGGCCCGCAGAAGGGAGTTGCACCTCCGACGTAAAAATAAATAATGTGAATAGCTTATTCCTAGGAAAGGAGCAATCACTAATAAAAAAACGACATAATGTGCATTTCTTCGCTGGCACGGCACGCACTGCTAGGCAGCAAATAACAAGATTGTGTGCTTGTCATAATTTATTCATGAAGCCATTGACGGTCAATTAAATATTGATTATTGAAAGAGAAATTTGATATTGATATGAAACTAAAGTGGTTACTACCACCTATCAGATCTTCCACATAATATCTTTTTCTCAGCCAGTTAAACAATGTTTTGTAAAATACTGTCTTTTCAGAAGCCAGAGAATATACTTCGGTATTTTGCGTTGTTTGACGACGTCTAACTTTTTCGTAGGTCTTTACATCTTCCACAAGCATAAATAAAGTAACTTTCCATAGTCCTCTCCTTGATAGTTCTTAATGATGCTTAATTAAATCTACAAGTATATTCTTCCTTTTGTTCCAACGGATCATTTTTCTTTCCTAGGTACCCAACGTAGCAAGATTTAAGTAAATAAGTCAGTAAACACATACGGTGACATTCCACAATAACGACAGCAGTCCAAGAACGCGGAAAACAAGATTGTTGTGAAGATCAACATTATCTTTTTCAAACAAGACGACTTTACCTTATTTAGAAAGATCAAATGTTTTCAACGAAAACTTTACTTAACTACTGGGTATAATGAACACTTACACTCAGATTCGTAAATCTCACATCACATAACATTTTAAAAAAACTTTTGCAACGCTCTGGAACTAAAGTTAATTTTCAGTGTTGACTTTACAGAAGTACTGTGTTAAAAAAAATATACACTCAGATTCATATTGCTGATCTTATGGAAAATGCATTGGAAAAATTTACGTTCGGCAGCGTCTGGAAGTACCATAAATTTTTAGTGTAAACCTTACACATCAACAATAAATGAATAGAAACATTACTCTACTACTAGGTGTAGAGAAAGCTAACAGTCAGATTCAAAATTCTGAAGCTACATAAAACAATATGAATAAAAAATTAAGCTTCCACAACGCTCTAGAATTAAAGTTAATTTTCAGTGTAAACTTAACAAAATCCTAGAGCATAAAGATTTTAGTCGGATTTGTGATTCTGATATTACGATCATCATTATGAAAACATTAACTCACTGCAATGGTCTGAAGACAAATAAATATTAGATATAAACCCATTTACACCATTGGTAAGTGTAAACTAACGTGCCCAAATTTCGTATGATTTTTGGTACATTTTTAGACTTTGCGATCATGTCCAGACTCATGACCGGACAAGTTAGCTGAAAAAACAAGACAAAAACGCTCTTAAAGACCCCGATTTTGACTCTATACCTCCCAAAAGAGCTCGATATCGGTTTAAACAAACACAATTTGCTGTCCTTAGAAATTATTTTATTTTTGTTCTGTTCGACTTATGGCAAGTTCTAAACGGTTAAATTCTCTGACAAAAACGGACTTGAACGCATTTTACCGCCATCAACTAAATCGTAAACTTAAAAAACCTAACATTGCTCCCCATTTACTTTAAGGAATTAGGTCCGAATCCGCATCTTTCTGGAGATATTGACCAATCAAAATAGAAAAAATGAGTCTTTCCACACCTTGTTACACCCCTGTTTTCGAAATTGATACCTCCTTAAGCAACTCAATATTGTGCTTTTTAGATACAATTTGCTGCCATGTGTTGCTCTTACAACGTACTTCATATTTATTCCATCAAGCTTATTCCGACTCATAACCGGAGAAGTTGATGGAGAATTCTGAGACAAAACCTGTTTTCTACACATACTACATTGTAAATTTTAAAAACCCAATGCCTAACTCCGTATAAGTGCAGAAAAGTTTACTCGTAAACGGAAAGTAGCTTCTAAGTCGTAGTACATTTGACAAAGACGAAAACGTGCCCAAAATTATGTCTTTCACAGATTTTTACACTCTTTACACTCCTACTCTTGAACTAATGCGATATTCTGAAACAAAAATTAGGCATCTAGGGCCGTATGACAGAACGCGGAATAGTGCTATTCCTCTTAGTAAGAGGGGCGGAATAAAATATTTCGGTATTACAGAAAGCGGAATAAACAGTGATATTCCAGGAATAGAGTTGGTATGACAGAACGCGGAATAGCGCCGTTCCGGGCGCCAACCTCGAGATAAAACGGTGGAATAAAAATAAGCGGTATGACAGAAGGCGAATAAGTTATCTCGGGAATAAAAACAGCCGCTTTTATTCCGCCATTTTATACCTGGTCAGAGCAGGTATAAGTCAGCGGAATAGTAGTAAAAATCGTTTCTTACCCGGTCTTAAAGGGTGTGAATGTGTCGAAAAATTTTAATAAGATAGTTAATCAATTCTTCTTTGTCCAGAAATTCAATATTTTTGTTCGCGCTTGTATTTACGATCAAAAAGATGCAGAAATTTTTCTGATGCGATTGCTCCACGAGTGCAGCTCGTCTAGTTGAACTCTTGGTAAAGAGATTTTAAAATTTTTCGATCATGCATTACTAAATACGCCGAGTAAGTATAATCAACAAGTTGACAGAAATATTCACCATGAGTACACAAAAAAGTAGTTTTCCATGCGCAAACTATGATAAATTTTTTATCTCGATGGTAATGGTTTATTTTTATTTTTGTTTTCCGTAGAAGCAAGCAAGCGCCTTCATTGTACCGAATTATAAAAAATTTATTTGGTAACATTCCATGCATCAATGCACAAGTTGAAAGCGCGCGCTACACACATTGTATTTACGTCCTATGATTTCGAACGAATAACGGGACGTCGTGATTACAGTATTCAGTATGCGTTAGACGGGCAATCTATACACAAAACCAATGGAATGCATAGCTCAACCCTGGGATAGATTCTGTTATCCCAGGAATAGCTATACCTCGCGTATTTCGCGTTCTGTAATACCAAATTTTCTTATTCCTGGGATAGCTTATTCCGTCCCTTAACCCAGTGATAGCTATCACGAGAATAAGTTTTATTACGAGAATAGCTATTCCCCGAATAGGAGCTTATCCCAGGAATAACTTATTCCGCTTTCTGTCATACGGCCCCTAGAGAATTCATTTTCCTACAATTCAAAACCAATAAACTGTTTGAGGCTGCAATACTCAATTATTTACAAGCGTGTAACAACAGGCATAGTCTCACTTCGTTGAATTTTTTCCCCATCTCTTCGAACGTTCCCCTTTCCGAACGTCCCATCTCTCCGAACGTCCAGGGTGTTAGCAAAGTGATGTAATATGTTAATTTAGTAATATATAAAATCCCATCTCTTCGAACGTCCCACATCTTTGAACGTCCCACCTCTTCGAAAGTCCCACTTTTTCGAAAAATGACACAAAATGGAAATAATAGTCTAGAAAAATCCTACCTTCTTGCATATTCCATCTCTTAGAATATCCAACCTCCTCGAATGTCTTATCTCTTCGAACGTCCTACCTCTTCGAATGTACTTGTGTTCGACATTCTGTTAATTGAAATTAAAAAATATCTGCAATAACTTATGTATTTGATTGGATGGACGTAAATTTGTCGTCAGCAATATCTTGGTTTTCATGATCAAATTGTGGTTCATAAACTTATCTAAAACACATTTTCATTTTTTATGTCGCGTAAGTCAGAGCGTAAACAGGCTAGGTGCTTTTAGTAAGTATGTAAAAGATTTGCTCTTCTCATCAGAATTCCCCTACAAAAATGTTGTTGTCAAAAATTATCCAATTTTAACAATTCATTTATTAGCTTTGCAAAAATACGATTTATATTGATTTCATAGCGCATACCACGAAATTTACAGATTTGAGTTGAATGTTGCTGCATTTAACACAAAGTGATTTTTTTGCATGATTAGGTGCGATTTACGATTCTTCATTCTACTTTTTATAAACTTGATAATTGTATACTTTTTATCGAATCCTGTAAGCCTCGCACTTATTTAAGATTTATATTTTTATTATGCTTATTTGTCATTTTATTTCTGAACAAGTTATATCTTCGATTTCAATACTTATAGGAAATTGTGAAAATTAATATGTATTCTGATTCAAGATTCAATTAGTTACTTGACAGTTTTTCGAAGTGATAGTCACAGTATTTTGGTTCTATTAGACAGAATTAAAAATCATGTAATTGTATAAGTCGCGCGAAAAATAAGCAACTCAATGTATAAAAAGCACAGTCCTATGTTTGAGAGAATTTTGGCGCGAGGATTATTGAAGAGAAGTTTTTTATTTAACAGAAAACAGGATTCAATCACAGCACAAAAAACTAAATTCTATAGTTTTTATCCTTTAAAATCATTCTAGTCCTTTGCAATAGTTTTTGACTGGTTGTCCGACAAACGTAAGCATAAATACATGATTATAGATCTATTCGTGTTTGAGAAAAAGTCACACCACATTTATTGCACACCGCGCTTTGTGTTTTTTTATCCTTGTTGTTGCTGATCCGAAGAAATTGAGACCGGTAACCTCTGACCCAAGAGGCACGATCATAAATGGGCAGCAGCCCATAAATGGGCAGCAGGGAAGAATTACAAAAAAAGTAGTATAAAAAATTTTTTGATAATCTGGTAAGCAATTTCCCCCATCAGATTTTGATAACTACCACATATTACTGTAGAATCACAGAACAGGATTTTTCGTACCTTTTTGGCCTTTTATAAATTTTATACTGAAGCCAGATTTTTTGAGCTTCTTTACATTGATTTAGCTATTATAGCTATTCGTATCAATTGGAAAATACAATGAATTTGTAATAATATCAGTCGAGAAAAGATCGAAAAAAATGCCCGAAAAAATTGTGCTATATTGTGCGAAATTCGCAGAAAAAATCGCACGTTGCATCGGAGGGAAAAACCTAATTTGCGAAATTCGCGGTAAGTTTGAATGGAACACGCGATGCGTCGATTTTCGCGAATTATCGCGCGATGTTTCGCAAGAAGTATGAATGGATTCGGCGATCATACATGAGCAGCACCAAAATTCTGGGTGGGGATAGCAAGATTTTTCAAAGTACAAAAAATGGCCTTAAAATTGTTAGTATGGTGGAAAACACAATTTTTTAAATTTTCTCATAAAGCACTATCCATTGGCATCAAAAAATTGTGAAAAAAACAAAATAAAATTTCAAAAATTGAATTTTAGGGTGGGTATTTTGGTTTCTAGGAGGTATTTTTGGTTTCTCAGGGGGTGCTTTCCCCAAACCATCCACGCCCAGGTGAGCAGGCGATACATCAATTCGCACGATTTTCGCAAATTGCGCTATTTTTAGAAAAAGTCACGCCACATAATCCTGCGACGCGATCCTGCGTGAAGTATCAATGAGCCTTTAAGGTATGCAAAAACATGATTTGTCGTTTTTTATTCAGATTGATCACTTCTTTTTCAGAAAATAGAGTATTGTATTATTTAATTCTAAAATTTAGGGACAGCCACCTTCTCTAAAGCCGCACAATGTACACACTTCGAACACTTAGACAAAGTCTGATTTTTAGCTAATTCTCACGATTTTTTGGGCGCACAGGTGACTTTTACTGGGTCTCCTAATTTAAAGTCTTTAAGAATCCGCTATTTCATTTGTCCTTTCTGCTCCATCGGAGCATTGTGTTATATTAGAGCTTCTTTGCTAGTTTTCTCCTGCTTTAGCGTCCTAGGTGAGCTACTAAAATTCTCATCCTATCATTATGCACTGTTGTATTTCTTTGCACGCTTATCTCGCTCATTATGCATGAGCCATGTGCTATATTACTGGTGGCCTGTTTGTGCATGTTTATGCCTTGCCATACGTCTAAGCCATTGCTACATCAGTTGTTCAATTTGCATCCACAAGGTTAGTAGCAAAATGATTTGTCTTTATTTTAAATTCCGATCGATCTGTTCTTCAAGAAATAAATGTTGTATTATTTTATTTCTGTAACTGCAGGGCATCTGCTTTCTGCAGGCAGCAACATATACTTTACTTCAATTTTTGTGTTGCCTACGGAAATTGTGATTTCTTAGCATAAGCTTGTTTGCGGCAATAGGTGACGTTTTCCTTATCCCATCAATAATCCGCGTTTCCAAGTATATCTGTCCTTTTAGTTCCATTGTTGCATTTAAATTGCGAGCATAATATAGTCAACTGACAGTTTAATGGCGATTACAGTAGATTAGACTGACCGAGAATTCCATAATGTGCTTGCGGAGAATGGAGAAGAGTGAATCAGTGAGCGAAGTGCTAAAGTGCAGAATGTGCGAAGTGCGAAGTGCCGGCTTGCCTTTAGTAGGGTCAGCAATCACCCTTAAAGTATGGGCTTAGGAGACTTGGGGCACTAGTGGATCCAGGAAAAAAGCTTTCTCTTTGGGATTGGCGCGGTCGTAAATTTTGAAGTCAGATATCTCGAGAATCATTCAGAGATAGGCGAAAATGAAGGCTTTTTTAGCATTTCTTGACAGGCTCTATACAATTTAGGGATTAATTTTTGAAACATCCTAGATAAATTTTCACTGATTTTTTCTTATGCAAGAAATCCGCCGATTGAGCTATCTGTACAATCGATTTATACTCAACTTTCGTGCTTTGCGAAGAATAACAACCAGAAAACGAATCATTCTTACTATGATATTTACAAATGCTACTGTTTAAAATTTGAAAAAAAATCGTTAACTATCGACTTTCCGCGGGCCGCAGCGGCTTCTTTACACCTCACTTTGTTATTTTGTAAATCACGAAGTCTCTGCATTGTACCACACTACCTAGTATATGTAGGTATTTCTTTAGCCATATCTTTCGATAAGCAAAATTATTAACACATCTTACTTCAGATAGGATGTACACTACTTGTCCCTCTAGGTGAAAAAACTGCAGGTATGTAACAAAAAAGAGCGAACAAAGATGATAGAATCGAGAATTGAGCTTTTGACCTTATAATGAAATCAAGTATAGTGTTCGAGCAAGTCACCGTAGCAGACTAAGTACTGGCAGCTGGTCAATTTGTTCAAATGACATTTTTATCTTTTTGTCTTACACAACTGGCCTCAAAATATTATCATAAAATAAGGCGAATTTATGACACTTGTAACACGATGTTGAAAGCTTTTTGGACCATCCAAAATCTTGGTCATTTCTTTAGATACATGTTGATTATTGTTGACGGGAATCTCAAAGCCCTGTGGTGCGATGCGCCGAAATTCTGTCACGTTTAAACCAAAATTTAGCTTGAGCACCTGAAAAAGCGCACTTTCAGCGATTTTTCTATTAAAATCGAAAAATCTGCGCTGGTCGCTGCTGTTTAACGAAGGTCAGTACACTGAGCAATCATGGAGTCTTGAACACATCAAGAAGACGTATGATGAAAAAAGCATATGCAGGCACGATTTATTTGATAGCGTAATACCTCCGCATTGTCCTCTGAACCGAACAGCTGATTTAGAGTCGAAAAAACGATTTCCAGACATGTAAATTAAAAATAATATAACGCTGCATTGACGCGCCATAGTTTTAAAATGCTAATCTAGAAAAATCATACGACTCTGCTTAACGCTCATAAATTTAATCCAGGCTTGAATGAAGCTAAACCAAATGATTTGCAAACATGATTATACTCGCATATGCAAGGATTCTGATCTCAATGCATATAAATTGTGCGCGAAAAACCATTCCATTGAGTTTTCTCAGTATCTCCTTGAATAACTTTAATTGTACACTGATTGATTCAGGTCGAGCTTTTACTGCATAAGCTGATGCATCCGTTGTGTAGAGATTTTTTGTTTTCATTTCTTTTACTTAGAAAAATTTGTTCTAAGTGTTATGTGATTTGTTACATAGGCTAACACAATTTGTAAGCGATTCCGCTATCCTATTGGCCGATTTTTCAATTCTAACCATTACTTTACTTTTGACTTTATCGAAGTCAAGCAAACGTGAGTTGTAACTTATTTAAATATTTTATGGATTCCTGTGTTAGATACCTAACTGTAGTTTTACTAAGCCATGACATCATATTTTTTCACAGTTGTATAAGTCGCAAGGGTCGCGCAAATAGGTGGGCGGCCCCAAAGTTTCTTTCGGGGTGGAAGATTTTTTTCAAAGTTAAAAAAATTGTGTTGAAAATGATGGTGTGGCGAAAAAACACTATTTTTCAACGTTTGTTACTGACCACTATGTACTGGCATCAAAAAATTGCAAAAAAACCAGAATATTTAAAAAATTGAATTCGTGGGGGTATTTGGTTTCTGGAGGCTCTGCATACCCCCAGACCCCTCACGCCCAGGTATGATCACATACACACCTGGGCGTGGGGAGTTTAAGGGGGTATACACTCCTTTCCGAGAAATCAAAATACCCCCAGAATTCAAAATAGCCCCATAATTGAATTTTTGAAATTTTTTTCGTTTTTTTCGTAATTTTTTGATGCCAATGGATAGTGCTCGATGAGAAACGTTGAAAAATGGTGTCTTTTTCCATACCACCATTTTTAAAGCCATTTTTTGACATTTGAAAAATCTAGCAGCCCCAGGATTTTATTGCTGCCCACGTATGGTCGCACAGCTGTTTCATTTACGCAAGTTTTAGTGCTGACCATAATGTACATTTCTCTACATTTTTACCCACCGAGTAACAACCAGAATAAGAAGCAGCAAGACAGTTTGTTTTACGTTAGGAGAGTAGTAAAATGAAATAAGTGTCATTAAAAATATTTTTAACTAAAGCAAGACCGAGTCGCCATTTCATAATCATTTTACCAATTGACTTTTCAGGGACTTAAAAAATTGAGAATATCAAGCTTGTGCACAAATTTGAAGGGATTCCGATACAATGATTATACAAAGCTGAACATCATTCAGTGACATAAAGTTTATAATCCATCCTCTTGCAGATACCCTTGCATCATTCTTCTCATCAGCCCCATGAGGGTGTATAGAAAAAATTTTTAAACTCAAAAAATCAACATATTCTTTATGCCGACTCAGCTTAAGCTTGAATATCAATAATTTCGTCATCTATCATAGGTAGCGCGTTAGCGCGTACCTATAATATACTTGGGTACCCCTAACACCTGTGCACCACACCTGGGCGTGGGGGGGGGTTTGGGGTGGTATGCACCCCCCAGAAGCCAAAATACCCCCCAGAAATCAAAATACCCCCACCCAGAATTCAATTTTTGAAAATTTTTTTCGGTTTTTTCGCAATTTTTTGATGCCAATGGATAGTGCTTGATGAGAAACTTCGAAAAATGGTGTTTTTATTGCCCTACCACCACTTTTAAGGCCTTTTTTTGACCTTCAAAAAAATCTTGCACCCCCCCCAGAATTTTCTTGCTGCCCACGTGTGCTGTGCACCCCCTACAGCTATAACGGGACACTTCTGTAAGGTGCGGTTTTTTCTAAAAAGAAAGATAATGAAAAAATTCGCTGCCCGTGTTTTTTTGTTTTTCTTGAAACTCAAAACTGACTGTGTAATGAAGGTGTAAAGTTTTTGTGTAACGTTATAACATAGGACAAATTTTGGGACCTTTTTGTCACGGCATATAGACAGCTGAGTATTGATGACTCGAACAATTAAACAGCATAGGATTATAGAGAGATGGATTTTACAGAACAATATTTTTTGTTTTTTGAAATTCGCATTAGTTCTCGAATGGCAGTGTAAAGAGTGCGAAAATCTGGGGGTGAAAAAGCACTTTTTGGCCGAGTTTTTCAACCTGCTTATGTCTGATACTAACTCCGGTTATGAGTTTTTTAAAATGTTTTCTGGCAGAAATGTAGAGCGGATCAAGGGCTACGTTCTGCATATAAGCAAAGTCTTCTACGCTCTATGGTGAGTTAGATCCTGGGGTTTAAAGTTTACACTCTAGTGGATGGTGTAAAAAACGGATTTTAAGTAAGATTTCTCTGCCAATTTTTTACGCTTATGAGTCAGTGTAAATTGAAGACAGAATTAATAAAGAGCCTCTAAGGGGCTACACATAACAACAAACTGAATTTAAAAAAAACGCAATATTGAGTTATTAATGGGGGTGTAAAGTTCGAAATCAGAGGTAAAAAATGGGCGAAAAAACACGTTTTTTCCGAAGTTTGATTAATAAATCATACCAAATAATTTTTGCGACAGAATTTTGGCACACAGGAATGTACTACAATTTAAAAGCTACAAATTGTACCAAACCGAATTTCTTTAAACTCAATGGGGAGTTCGGTACGGAATTTTAAAGTTTACAGTGTTCTAAATGATGGAAAATACGTTTTGTTGCGTTTTTTGTTCGCCACTTTCTCCCCAGAAGTCGGGATAAGTCCAATAGAATAAAAATAAAGTGCTTTATATCGCGTGCATGTCAAAGCAAATTGTCTATACATTAATATTTAGCGAGTGTAAAGTCAAAAAATTTGGTGTTTAAAATGCGTTTCTGTCTTGTTTTTTCTGCCTGCTTCTTCGGTTATGAGTCAGGGACACGATTATCAAGTCTAGAAATGAACCAGGAACCAAATTTGATATGCCAGTCTGGCGCATATGTTTACACTCTACAGTGTTGTAAAGTAGTTTACACCCTATTGTTAGTTTGTACATAGAACTTTATGGAGACTTAATTTTTTTCATAAGTATTAATCGTAATATCGGAACAATATCAAAATTACAGAATCTGACCAAAATCTTCTTTACACTAGGTGTTTACATGAAGTTTACACTACATATGTATTTATCTTCGTTTTTGAGCATTCCAGAAACCTAATTTTTCCTGGAGTCTAGAAATTTTCAAAGAATCAAATGTGAGACGTCACGTAGGCACGTTTGTTTACATCCAACAGTGATGTAAAGTAGTTTACACTCATTGTTTATTTGTCCTCAGACCATTGTAGTTGGGTATTATTAATGATAGGTAGGCCATCCTTTTTCTTATATGTTTATCACAGCGAGTGTGAAATTTGTGTCCCCCTCACAGCAACAACGGCACGCACCTGGGAGGTGCGCTTTTTTTTAATCGATGGATAATTACAAAAATTCGATGCCCATGTTTTTTTCTTTTGTTTACACTCAATACTGAGTTAGCAATGAGCGTGTAAAGTGTAAAGCAAAAAATCAAATAATTTGCGGAGGGCAAATTTTTCTATAAAAATGTTGCTCCCTAGCTGTAGATCACGAATCTGACCTTAAAATTTCTTTACAGTCAATGGTTGTTGCACAAAAGTGTAAAGTATACGTGTTTTTAACTCTTTGCGTGTCCTTCAGCTTATCTAACTCAATTTTGGTTTCTGTACAGTCCATTCGGTTTTATAATGTAGAGGGTTGCAAAATCTCAAAACCGATTTTTTTCTTTCTTATAACGCAATATTTCTTGATCTGTGATTGTTTTAGTGTAAAGGGTTCGAGACGAAAAAGATATCTCTTCAACTACTCCGCTAAGTAGGCGGAACATGCTAATTATGCTTGAAAGGTGCCCTGACCTTAGTGTTGCAGATCCCAGTTTATTTTGTTTCTATACACCCAATATTGCGGTATTAACACAAGTATAAAGTTTACACCCGAGAAACACTTTTGCGCCCAGAGCGTCGTGGAAGATGAATTTTTTTTTAAATGTTCTCCGTAAGGTCAGAATAACGAATCCCGTATTGCATATTTTTGATCAGATTTTTCGTATTTCAGAGGTTTTGACTCGTCTTTAATAAATAATTATTTTTATCATCATAAATGCACTATTCTTAAAGATCAGTAGAATGATAAATATCTTTCAAAATAGGATAATCAAGCTGAAATCTGCTGATATGTCGAGTTGGCGCAGTGGTTGACAACTCCTTTCTCGGATGCGGTATTAAACAAAGAGTGATGGGTTCGAATCTTCCGAATGCTGACTTTTTCATTTTTTTCAATTCTTTTGGCTAAACCATGTACTTCATTTGACTCATATATCTATTTAGGTTCTGCAGAGAACACTTTTTTTTGTTTTGAATTTCGCCTCAGTTGTCGAATGGGAGTGTAAAGAGTGCGAAAATCTGGGGGCGAAAAGACACATTTTGGCCGAGTTTTCGACATGTTTATGTCAGCCAACAACTCCGGTTATGAGTTTTTGGAAATTTTTTCTGACAGAAATGTACTACGGATCAAGGGCTATCTTGTGCTTACCAGCAAACTTTTCTACAATCAATACGCACTTAGTACCAGGGTTTTAAACTTTACACTCTAGTGGATGAGTAAAAAAACAGATTTTTCCCAAGATTTTTCTGCCAAAAGTTAGGGTTAATTAATAAATTAGAAATAAAGTAACTTCTAATGGCTACACGTCGAAGCATGCCGCGTTCAAAAAACGTAATATTGAGTTGTTTATGGGTGTAAAGTTCGAAATCTGAGGTGTAAAGTGGGCGAAAAAAACAAGTTTTTTCGTATTTTGATTGATAAATCATATCAAATATTTTGCGGTACATAAGTTTGGCACATACAAACCTATTACAATTAAAGGGTAACAAACTGGCCCGAACCGAATTTATTTACATTCAATGGGCGTTAGGTTAAGATTTTTAAGGTTTACAATGTGGTGAACAGTGGGAAATACGTGTTTGTACATTTTTTGTTCGCCACTTTCTCTGTTCAGAAGTCGGGCGAGGTCGAATAGGATAAAACGAAGTAAAATTCTAGTTTTTTTTTCTACGTAAAATCAGAATTGGGAATCTGACTGTTAGTATTCTCTACACCTAGTAGTTGTGTAAAGTTTGCACTATTCATTTGTTGTTAATATGTAGTTTAAACTATAAATTTATTTTACTACCATATCTAAGCGTTAGTGTTCCTTACACTTGATATTTGCGTGAAGTTCTTGAATTTTTGCCGAAAAACTTTGTTTTTTAATTTACCAAAATGCCACCTTTTCAATTTTCTTAAAGTTTAAAATCTTTTACAATTCTCTTCATAATTTAATGGTAGGTTTAAACTTTAAGTTTCTCTTGGTTTACAACTCTCGCTTAGCAAGCTCATTTTTCAATACTTTTTCATAGTGGTCAATCGCGTTTAGTTCGGAATTGGTGGACGGCCCTTAGTTTATTATTCGGCTTAAATAATCCAAGTGACTGTCTTTTGATTATTTTCTTTATCGCAAATTCAAACACCCAAATTTCAATTTGAAAATCATAAAAATTATTTCATAATTTTTATGTAAGATGATCTGGCTGATTTAGAGCAATTTTTTGTTGTTTTCACTGTGCATTGTGCTCGTAGGAACCAGAAAAGAAATAGTTTTTCGTCATAGGTATTCTCTGGCGAAAACAAGTTAACAAAGCTTTTTGCGTTAATTATTTATTTGGTCCAAAATAGGTCAACTGACCTAGGGCAAAATTCCGGGGCTACTTAATAACTACTGCGTTAGGTTTTTAGGGCATAGCTGCCAATAGCTCTGCAGGTACGGACGAATTTAGGTCCGATGAGTTTGAGACCGTAGTTATTGAGGGTCGTGTGGTTGAGTCCGGCGTTTCGCCCTAGCAACCTGACCAGCGCTAAGTGTAGCCAGGTACTTAAGTAAGTCCCGTAGGTACGTTATATGTCGTTTCCAAGTTAATTTAAATGTGGAACGACCTCTATAACTTACAGGACTGTTTAGAATGTAACATATATTTACTATAGCTAATAAAAAATAGTAAACTTTATACTTCCGACAATCAAGAGCATATCTAACTCAGTTTTAAATTCTATGCAGTCTGATTGATTTCAAAAGGTAGACGGTTATAAAGTCTAGGGAGTCTTTTTTAAAAAATATTTTTTAAATTTAGAGGCAATTAATTTGTGTTAAGAACAATAATGTTTTCCGCGTTCTTGGACTGCTGTCATTATTGTGGTATGTTACTGTATGTGTTTGCTGACTGATGCACTGAAATCATGCTAATTAAAAGCTGGGTACTAGCAAAGAAAAATGCTCCGATGGAACAAAAAAGATGAATATACTTGGAATTGTGGATTATTAAGGATGTAAAAGAAGGGGACTAGGAAGAATCTACCTAAAGTCGCAAAATCTGCTAAAAATCACACTTTCTCTAAGCAACGCAAAAAATCGAAGTATATTCTGCGGCCTCTGAAAAGTGTCTTTTTTAAATAATTTTCAAAATTTCAGATAATAAACGAAATCTATAATGTTTCCTTTTTTTAAATTGCTGGCAAGTAGCAACACTAAGTAGCTTCGTATCCTGATTGAAAGAAAACTAAGTGGTATTGTATTTAAAGTTGTTTTATTTTTGCTATGAGCATTATAGCAAGCAGAGTAGGGGCCGATTGATTAGTGCACACAATCGTTACGGGCATGCTAGTGTACCTACATTTAGTCTGTTTCAAATCAACTCACGCGTTTCCTACTGTTTTGAACCAACAATTCTTGCAATTGTTTTGGATGCATCGATGTTTGCTATTTCATTCAATTGGCTTAGAAAGACTGTTACTCGATATCATTTCCCATAGCTGCTGCATAGCTAACGTGCTGCTTTTTCAATCATTTTTATGCTTAAATATTTATTCTAATGTGTTAACCGCAGAATATACTTCGATTTTTTGCGTTGCTTAGAGAAAGTGTGATTTTTAGCAGATTTTGCGACTTTAGGTAGATTCTCCCTAGTCCCTTTCTTTTACATCCTTAATAATCCACAATTCCAAGTATATTCATCTTTTTTGTTCCATCGGAGCATTTTTCTTTGCTAGTATATGTATAATATTTGTGAAAGTTTGTTTTTATGTATGTATGTATGTCTGTATGTTTATTCGAGGTTGGCTCCGGCTCCATAATAGTTGGTGGGCTGACGTTTTGGCCCGAGGTCGGCCTACCAGGGAAGGATCCATAGCAACATCAAAATTTGACCAACCCCACCCACTTACCCTATACAGGGGCGGAGCAGGATGCAGCCCTATGCTTAAGCAGCGTATTTTTCGGGACATAGCCGATTTTTCGCAAAATTTTTAAAATGGAACAAAACTCGGTTTACACTATTTTCACATTATGGTACATTGGCCGCAGCATACGTTATAACATAGGATCGGTCGCAATATAACCTACGCAGTGCTACAAGTTGGGTAATGCTATAAGATAGGACATGAAATAAGATACCGTGTGCTACAAGATAGGCAATGCTATACAATAGGATGTGATAGATACCCTGTGCTACTGGATAGGCAACGCTATTAGGATAGGACGTGATAAAAAGATACCCCGTGCTACAAGATAGGCAATGCTATAAGATAGGAAGTGATATAAGATGCCCCGAGCTACAAGATAGGCAATGCTATAAGATAGGATGGGATATAAGATACCCTGTGCTACGAGATAGGCAATGCTATAAGATAGGATGGGATATAAGATACCCTGTGCTACGAGATAGGCAATGTTATAAGATAGGTGTGATATAAGATACCCCGTGCTACAAGATAGGCAATGCTATAAGATAGGTGTGATATAGATACCCTGTCTGCGCCATAACATGCAGTGATATAAGATAGGAAATACCATCTGCTATAACATATGAGTAATATGAGATATAACGTGATATATGACACCCTTTGCTACAACAAACAAAAAAATTTTCAAAACATCAGAAATATGGTTTGACCAAAAAAATTTTCCAAAAACATCCTAAAACATCAAAAATATTTTTTGACGAAAAAAATTTTTCAAAACATCCCAAAACTTCAAAAATATAGCTTTGATCAAAATAATTTCCAGAACATCCCAGAACATCAAAAATAGGATTATGGCTAAACAATTTTCAAAACCATTCCGTAACGTCAAAAATATGGATTTGATAAAAAATGGTTGACAAAAGACATTTAAAAAAAATCCAAAAAATAAAATATGGTTTATACCAACAATTTTTTCAGAAAAATCCCAAAAACATCAAAAGTCTTGAAAAATAAAAAATACAAGAGACATATCAATTCCATATAGCTATCAGGCCTAAGTTTGCCAGGGCAACGCCGGGCAGCTCAGCTAGTCAATGATAATCGTCGAAGCACAGCGCGGCCGATCTGAAAGTGAAATGGTCTGTAGGTCAGCGGAGGAGGAGCCTTTCTCTGCTAAAATGGCCTCAACACTGTTGGTATTGACGTTGGATAATTGCGAAAAACAATCATATCGGCAGGATCGATTTCGAGTACTTTTTAAGGGAAAATTTCGATTTTTTTTTGTTTTAGCCTTAAAATTTTACTCCCCCAGCACAAAAAATATTGTCTTTCTGTCCTTGTCCTTTTCTAGGATCAGAGACTGGACTAAAGTTCCTAAATCTAAACCAATTCAGGTGTATTTCTGGGTGATAATGCTTCCGTTGTTTCAGATTTCATTATTACTCTTTTTTATTAAATTATCGGAGCGTAATACCAACATGCTTATTCACGTCTTGTTAATATGCGCTCTTGTTTTGTCCGCCTCAATAGCCACTAACGCATTGCCAGGGCCGACTACTACAACTCGTCGTCCTGTAAGTATTTTTTCACCTTTACGGAATCAATTTAAGTTTCTTTTATATACTTGCATTGGTAATACTTCGGATGCCTTTGAACGATTTCGATCGAATATAAAACTTAGAACGAAATCCCAAAAAATACCAAAAAATTTAAATCGTAGGGAGTCCACCATGACTGCAGGGGAAAGAAAGCAATTTTAAAATCCATATGTGGTTTTGATCAATTCTTGCGTTCAAAAATCTAAATAAATATCATTTTGACCCTGTCTTTGACACTTAAGTTATAAGAACAAATCATTATAAAACGGGACTATAAGGAAATATCATCTCATTCACCATACTGTCCTAATCAGAGGCTTTACAAAGCGTCGTATCTTTTACCTTTTCAAATTCTACTTCTCTCATTTCTCAGGCTATAATTAGCGTTGTAAAAGGTACAAATAAAAGTTACTAAACTAAAAAAGTCTCAAATGATCTGAAAAACAGGTTTGCGCGAAATGAGCGTACAAACTATGCTAATTGATAATTTCTGGTCAATCAAGCCATCTTGAAGGAAATTTTCGATTTTCGTCCATTTGAAGTCTTACCTTATATATATTTAACAAAAAATTATCATTTTTTCAGTCTAGTAAACTCTACAACCCAGAACCTCCCACATGCATGTCTGTTTAGGACCCTTGAGATTATGCTCATTAAACATCATAATAAAACACAGTGACTTCCCCATAGTACGCCATAGATATATATAAATTGATCAGTCTCTCGGCTATATCGACCCACTGATTTGAATTCAAGCTTTGGTGCTAGCATTGTGAATCGTTAAAAGTATCCCATCAAAATTTGCATGGCTGATAGTTTGATTTGAATGCGTTTTTTCACGAATTCATTGATTAAGCTGTGAAACATGAATCGCAAATAAAAAGATGTGTATGTACGTATGTATATTCCACATTGTCTCTTAGCTTGTACGTGGGAAGGGACCAAATTAAGGCTCCCATTGTGCGAAATATGAAAAATGCCGAAAATATAATTCTAGGGAGGGACCTGGGCTTTCGGGACTTGAACAAGGAACGGTTGAACGCGGTTATACTGTAAGCACGTGACTACATATTTATGTAGGATTAGCTTTAATTTTTACTCTGGACCAAGACTGTCATAGAGCGATTGCGAAGTACTAATAAAATAGTCCGATTTTCTAAATTTTAAACGTTCGAAAGTTTTGCACTAAAAAAATTGATGGTTTAGGCAAAAATCCTTTTTGCATGTTCTCTCAACATACTTATATACTGGGCCGTATATAGAGTGGACAGCCAATGTAATTAGCGCTGACACGTTTTGCATTTATTGTCTTTACTAAATAATGTTTATTTGCTGAGGCAATTCTAGTAAACTGTTCCCTTTTGATTTAAACATGTAGAGCTTGTTAAAGGATTTTCAAAGAATTATTGCATATACTGTAATTTTGTTCATGGGAAAAATAGAAACGACGATATTAGACGGGCCAAGAAGGACCTATATCGTCTTTGCAATTTTCTCGACTACGGAGCAAAATTACATCACATATAATACATTTTGAGTAAGCTATTAATGTGCTCTGCATATCTGAATAAAAAATCAGAGAGCATCCTTTAGCTGTAAGTTGAATAAATGCGATTTTACCCTCCGTTTACCATCATGTTTTTGCAGTCGAAGGGCACCATCATGGCATAAACTCCTAGTGCATATTAAGCTATGCCTTCTTAACATTCTCTGACAGCTATTACTTTCATTTAGTGCAATCTTTTATGCTCTTTCTGAATATGTATGTTATTTTTTGTGAAAATCATTTTTGAGAGAGATATAATTAAAAAACTATAACAATGCATTAGAATAGGCACCTGTTGGACATAATGCAAAAACAAGAACAAGTAGATCGATCTTGTGTGAAACAAATCCAGGGGATGCATTTAAACAGCTGGAAAGAAATAAACAGTAAATTTTATTATTAGATCCTTATTTTCCCATCTTGAGGTAAATGGGCCAAAAAATGCCTATTTTTTGCTACTCTATAACTCCTCTTCGAGCTAAACCATTAAAAACGATGTAACTGTAGCCAAAACGATGTTACACAAAGCTTTAGACACATGGATGAGGTAGAAAAAAAAATGCCACCAAAGTGATTTATTATGCCTCCAGCAAGGACACGCACGGTAAAGGGAGGATCAATGAAACACGATTTGTCTTTTGTGCCAGCCTCAGTTGAAAATCCTAAAGGGTTAAGCTTCCCAGAATCTGAGACGCCACCCAGAATCCGATGGACCCTCAGAACTATTTTTGGCGTTTTTTTGCAATTTTTATCTACTACACGGCAGAATCTGAATGCTGCGAGTGGCGCCTTTTCCTCTTTGCCAACAATTTTTTAGAAAGCAAAATATAGCGCGGAAGGATGGAAAAGTTGCGCCTTCACTAAATATTTTTTATATATTTGCGGCGCTAAGCACTATATTTCTGAAGTATTTGAAATAATATTTACTCAGATGAAACCCAAAAATGACAGTTTTCGCAATTTATTGAGAGCAGAGCAATTCTATCCGAATGTTCGAATTTTCTGATCTTAATTAATAAAGCATCTTCAAAACATCAGAAAATGAACTTTTACGAATAAGTTTACAAAACGTCTTGCAATTCATTTTTGGTTCGCCTAATCCCCCCTTGTCCACTTGGCGAATCCTGAATACGATTTTTCTAGTTTTTCGAAACTCAGTTTATAAGCAGACTAATCTATATCTTTCTTGAAATTTCTCTAGAAAGATGAAGCATCGTCAGAAACATCGAAAAACATGTTACTGGTGCATATTTACCATTTTCGGGCATAGAAAAGGCACCTCGGAATTTCAACTGTTTTCCTCAGAATTCTCGCGCTATGTGTGACTGTTCCAGATTATAAGATGAATATGAACAAAATTAGCCACTTTCACTTTGATAATATAGTCGAGTT
>JAVLUZ010000050.1:0-17806 GCA_036768485.1 Mermis nigrescens
CTTTGTGCCATGCTTTAAATAGAACATCCAAAATTCGGCGCTTCGCGTCAATGCTTGGTTGTGCAGTGAGCTGATGACCTGAACTAAAATTATAATGGGCCGTGAACGGGGACGCTGCTCGCTACTTATGCAAATTAAAATTAATTGGTTCCGCCCGTCCTGGATAACCGACTGTGCATTAAAAGTTCGACGCTTCGCGCCAAAGCAAGAAAGCTATGATTTTGTCCTGGGTCACCGACCAGTGCAAAATAGAAGGCTCGAGTTTGGCGCTTTGCGCCGATAGTTTTGTGCTTTATTGTGTAGTAGTATGGCCAAAAATTCGGTGATTGAAGCGGCTGAGGAAGTGGTTGAGTGCACATGTACTAAGAGCGTGCGTAGTCCAAATGAAGTCTCTATGCTTCAGCATGTGCTATGCTTAACCATTGTAGAGCTCAAGCGCATGAAGTACTACTCACGTATCCACCTTCGGGAAAACGCATCATTTAACAATGTTTTTCAGTAAAGTTATCGATTTCAGTCATATTTGGTGCGCTTGGTGACGAATATGATAGTCATGCTTAACGAAAAAGCGTTCATTTAACTTGCCATGCAAATTTATGCAAATTTCATTCAAATTTGCCATTGTAATACAATAAACATTTGTGTTTTTATTTTTAAATATTTTTTGTTTTTTAATTTTTTATTTTTTTATTTTTTATATTTTTTTAATTTTTATTTCTTTTATGTGTTTTTTTATTTTTTTTTATTTTTATCTGTTCTGAATTTTTCATTTTTCATGAACATTAGAAAAAAGAAATTTTTTAAGTATCATCCGTCTTTCTATCATAAATGCTTACTAAATTCGCAATCACTTAATCAAAACAGGCCGGAAGTGGTCATGCACAATTTTAAACTTGAACACGAAATTTGCATAAATTAGCGCGTATTTAATTAGATGCAACGCATTTTCTTGTCAAAAATAACCATCATATTCGTCACCAGCATACTAAACATGACTATATAATCTATGACTCTTGCAGAAGAACACTGCTAAATGATACGTTTTTCCGAAGTAGGAGACGTGCTAGAGTAATACCGGATTGCACTAAATAAGTTTAAGTAGGATTGCACTAAACAATAAGTTTAAGTAGGATAGCCACAATAAGTTTAAGTAGGATAGCACTAAAATATTACGCATTGTGAATAGTAGACCTTTTTTACAAAATCCTGCATGTTTTAAATTTGCTATGAATTAGTATGAGCAATGTTATCGCATTGGTAAAAACTATTTATGTGCATAAATAGGTACCTACTTGAAAAGGCATTAACTCCGAAATCAAGAATTTTATGACAAACTTATTATACCACTTGTCGGTCACCCGGGTCTGTCGGCCATCCGGTACAGCCGGCCACCAGGGGGTTCTCAGCCAGACGGGAATTTTTCATCGACAGATATATCTTTAAAACCATTTGTCGGTCACCCGGGACTGTCAGCTACCCGGGACTGTCGGTCACCCGGGACTGTCGGTCACCCGGACACAATCTAAATTCTAGCGGGCAGGCATACAAGAATTTTGTCTGATTCGTTGAAGATATCGAAATTAAATACGCAAGCTGGATAAATCTTGTATTGCGGTTTGATGAATATATTGTTATTGAATATACTTTTTCTTCAATGTTAAGTTTTTTCTATAAAAAACTTGTTTTCTTATAGATCGAAGTGTCGATCGTACAGAACAAATATGATTCCTGTCTTGTTGAAAGGTGCAAACTGGTCGATGAGCTTTCGGAGGCCAATGCTTTCATAGCCGAGCTTACTAAAGAAATTGAAGCTTTATTCGGTATGTGTAGCCAATATTACATCCCGTTTTCCTGTCATGTTAATACTTCATGTTTTGTAATTGTTTAAAATCTTGAGCTCAGATGTCTCGTTAACCATTGATTGGGTGATGGGCAAGAATAAAGGCATTTTTGAGCGTATCTCGATGAGCTCTATAGAATGCTTAAGAAAAATTTCAAAAATTTTCATTCTATTCCATACTCATATTACACAAGTCTATCGTTTGAATAATCAACGCAACTGGTTTCTCATCATTCAATCGACGAATAATTTCTTTGCTTCTGTCTTTGTCCTTATCCTATGTGATTTACAGAAAAAATAATACAGAAAATAAATCATTCAGCACGGAGCGCCGAAAAATTTGATATGTTCTACATGTCTAACTCAAATTTGGGCGGTTTTGGGCGGCCAAATATAGATAAAGAGTAAGTCCGGCGCGAATCGCCGGAAAATTTTGAGTTTACTAACTGAAAGTACTCTGAAAACCCGTTTGGTGGTGTTGAAGACCTACTTCGAGCATTTCTCATTTTGCCCTTTAGTGGACCCCAATGTTTTTAGAAAATTATTTTCTATTTCCGGGGCGGTCTCCCGCCCCCTCTTAATACGGACCAGGCCAAACAAATAAGAGGGGAATAGGATGGTCCCCTCCACCATACATGTAACGGCTTGTGGGAGGAGAGGGGTAGATGACCTTCAATCATCGGCCAAAAAACACATAAAAATGGTCGAAAATTCATTCTTTTTTTCAAAAATCGGAGGGGTTCAAAACTTTTTCTGGCTTTGGGGGATTGGGGACAGCCAACTTTGGGTGGGGATCCCCACCCCTCCGCCTGTTACATGTATACCTTCCACATTTACATCGTTTTCCCCTCACCCAAGGCCAGGTAATGTTCGATCCCCAGCCCGTCCTCCGATTTCTGGAAAAAATTGAATTTGTGGCCGTTTTTAGGTGTTTTCTAATCTTTTTTGGCCAAAGATTATCGGATTAGCGGTAATTTACCCGCCACCCCTAAAAATGTTCAGAACCCTACCCAGAATTTTGAATCGCTAAATGTTTGGGAATGACTGAATTTATATACTTCCAGTGTTTTTGTGCACGGGTCACTTTGCACTGTGCGCAAAACCTCCAGAAATACTTTTGCAGTACCGAAAATTTAGATTTTCCGCGCTTCGCGTGGAAGGATTAAATACTGCATTAGGTGTAATGTCCGTCACATCATGTCTACATTCAGAAAATCGCCATTTACTAAGTCTGTGGCGACAAATATATTGCATTTTTGATTATTTCCATTTGAATTCAATGCCAAAATTGTGAAAACAATAGTTTCTCAGTCGTTTCTATGAATGCATATTCCTTGCTTATACCCCCGTCGAGTACGCGGTGTGCAGGTCTAGCTCTAACTCTTTTGCACCAAGTAATATTTTTTTGATCGAAATTGACAATTTTAAAAATTTCTCGGAATTCAAGCTTGCGTTCTTCTTGATTTTTTGGGCTGCAGCCATAATCTTGACAATGAAACGATGCTTAAAACTCGTTAAACAACATTCTTATACCGAAGCACAGCTTGATGGAAGACATAGATAATTTAAGGTAGGCGAAGTAAATCCAGGAACTACTTAAGATGTAATCTGTTTTTTACCTAAATCGTGTTGTGTACGTGTTTTTGCACACTTCTGCAAGTTTGGTATACGTTATATCACTTGCAGAAAGTTTGAGTTTATTAGCATAAGTACTAAATCTGCAATTGCTGAATATTATATCACAAAGCAGAGAAGTTTCATTGTGTCCATAATGCTATAACGCTAGAACAATTGCTTAACTGTGTGAACCTAGTTGTTAACTGTGCAAACATGCTCGCTCTAACATGTGAAGATAGACTATAACATTGTGGGCGTGATTATTACGATGGCTCGTTTATTGACGCGTTTTTCTATTGGCCGACTGAAAAATTTGAATACTACATCTCACCATTTTTTGCTATCACCCGGCGATTTTTCGTTTCTATCAGTCTAGTCGCTCGCTTATACTACCGTTCGATTTCGCATTGCCGCCACGGATCAACGTTCAATCGACTTCTTTTACTATTCAACTAGACTATAATAATTGTGCTTTCGTTTGCGATTCTGTAGCGTCGCGCCGCTATTTGCTGTACAATAGTCGTGAGTCGTGCCTTTCGTTAGAGCTTCTGTAGTGTTGTACCGTTCTATTGGTTGTGCCTCTTACGTTACTTATGACTGCCCTAATTATGAAGACTTTTCTCAATTAAACTTAGATTGCCACATAACTTGTCTCATTTTCTTAGCTTGTAAAATACTCAGTGAGTGCGAAGTGCTGCCAAATTTTTCCTAGGATCTAAGACTGTATAATTCAGCCCCAAATTGCTACCTTAATTGCTGCCCAAATTCCCATAGCCTTTAGGTACATAGTTGTCAGTGGACAACTCCGCTAGGCTAATCTATATCTTTGATCCCAATAGCCTTTGGGTACATAGTTGCTAGGTATTTCTCACAATTCCCTAAGGCTAATTAATTCCTGATTGCCATGTAACTCGAAGCTATTCAGCTTAACCTGCAGGCAATTTATCACACAACGTGTTGGTCCCTAAGTTAACCCAAAAAGTTAACGTTACAAATCGCAGGACTCTTTAAAATTACGCTAATATAAAGGGAAAATTGGCGTGAAAAGGATCTGATTAAACTTTAAAATGCATGCTATCAGCTAAAATTTTAATTTTTCAATGACTTTTGTGCAGACGTGGTAACCAAATAGCATAACAGAAAATTTTTATTCGTGTCCTAATGAATAATATTGTTTATTTTGAGATTGGATTGTCTGATGTGATTCTTCTATTATGAACTCAAAAATTTTCTCCCAATTCTCGGTCTCCTCGGCAATCGCTCTACTGTTACTAATTTTCAAAACCCTAAGGCCAGTTCACATGGCGGCAACTATGTAGCGGCCACCAGCCACCGGCAACTTGGTGGCTGGCTGTCGTAGCTTGCTAGCGCAAAACGACATGGGAACAATAGGTGGGCGGCGCCAAAGTTCTAGATGGGGTGGTGCAAGATTTTTCAAAGGTTAAAAAATGGCTTTAAAAATGGTGGTATGGCGAAAAAACACCATTTTTCAACGTTTCTTATCGAGCGCCATTCATCGGCATCAAAAAATTGTGAATACACAGAAAAATTTTAAAAATTAAATTCTGGGGGTATTTTGATTGCAGGTGCATACCCCAAACCCCAACCCACGCCCAGGTATGATGGCAACCAACAGCAACCGGCCCTTTGCAACTTTGTGGCCGGCGGCTGCGTGCAGCAGCCTCGTTCGCACGAGATAGAACCTGGTGGCGGCAACTCACCTAGACAAGCTGCAGAAAATTTGTCATTTTAGCAGGATATAGTTCAAGTGAAAGCTGGTCTGTTGCTGTATAGCTATGCATGATCTGGTATGGGCTTGGGGGTTTACTTCCGCACACCATAAAAAAATTTTCACTCCGCAATTTTTGATTTTGCGAAAACGTTTTCAGCGATCATTTGGCTCAAAAGTGTGAAATATTTGCGCCAAATCATTTTTTAACTAAAGCATGTTCAACTTACTCTGACTTTTGATATTCTTCGAATTTTTTGTTTTAGACAAAAAGAACATCGTCAGAAACGACTAAAATGGTATTTTTTACGCGTATAAATTGCTATTTAATCATTTTTTGACCGTGTCTTGTTCGATTCGCTCTATTTTGATTATTCCGAAATTTTTTTGTTTTCATATGCTGAAAAAAAGGAAATCGAAAGAAAGGATAAAAATTGCATTTTTGATGTTTATATAGGCATAATTTTTAAATTAAGAAGGCACTCAAGAAATTTTTTTGGTCATTCACGTATTTCGAAATCATAACGGATTTGGCTTAAAAATTATCTCGCTAAACGTTAAGAAAACGGATTTTTCAGTCAGCTTTTTGAATTGAAATCTGAAGACCCGAACGTTGTCGCTGAATTTTTTGTATGTATGCTAATACATTTTAATTTTTGGTTTAGTTTACTTCGTCGAACCTTTTTTGTTCGCAAAATCGTACGATCCGGGATTTCTGACAATTTTTTTTTATATTTTTAATTTTTTAAAAATATTCTTTATTTTTTATATCTTTTTAAAATTTCGAAATTTTTTAGACTCAAGATCTTGAGGTTGACTGAGTACAGGTGTAAAAAATGAAAGGCACGTAATACAAAGATGGCTATCAACATACATGCGCAGCATGGGAATTTGGGAAGGGGGCTTGAAATTTTAAAGTGCTTTTTTTGGGCCTAAAAATAATGGGTACGCGTCCATCGTTTTTCGGCGTTTCAGGCGATGCTTTATCTTTCTAGAGCATAAAAACAAGAAAATTTTGAAACAAAAATTAGAAAGTCGAATAAATTGAACAAAATGTAGTTAAAACATGACTATATGGCGCGAAGCACAACAACTTTGACTTAAAAACGCTTGAAAAAGCACCTTTTCTGCCAATTTTTTGAAATTTCTTGAAAACTTGGAAAAATCGCGAATTCTCCGGGTGAAAAAATTTCTGTGGTTGGTGACAATTGTTCTGGGGGTTGAAGCCCCATGATCACGTCTGGCTATCAAGCGTACATGTAACTGCTCAACATTTTGGGAGGGGGTCCCTGGCCAATTTGGGGGGGGGGGTTAGATGACCTCTAATTTTTGGCCAAAAACGGTCAAAAAATTCGATGTTCTCCAAAAATCGTGGGGGGTCAAAAATTTTCTGGCTCTGAGGGGATGGGGGACGTCCGACTTTGGATGGGGTATCCCCCACTTCCCTCTTACATGTATGCTATGAAGTATATTAAATAAACATTATTTGAATTTATATCAAAAGAGGAAATTTATTATTTTCTTTTTGCGTTTTACATATAAACACTTGCAGAAAAATCTATATCAATCATACATGGGCACGTTCTTTGGATTTTTCACGGTCGAGCGACTTCCCTGAAACCTGTGCGGTTGGTCATAACCGTAGAAGCAGACAACAGTCGATCTGAGGTGGTAGACGGAAAATTGAGCTTTTTTGGGCCAAAATGACTTGAAAAAGTGTTATGAATAATAAAACATCGTTAAAACTACACCATTCACAGTTTCTGGCCAATTTCATGCATTTTTGAGGAAAATTTTCGAATTTTCATCTATTTTCTGCCTTCATTTAGCCTTATTTTCTTTAAGAAATTTTCAAAACTCTTACGGGGTTGGTTTGGTTTCCCATGCGGGTTGCGGGACTGCTCAGCCGCCAGGGTCAAGTCACTTGACCTCGTGCCCATGTATGATATCAATGCTAAATAGCGCAGGCGTGTGCTAAAAATAGCACGTTCCACTGACGAACAGTGCTCGATCCATCGGCGGCAACCAAAATGACAAATTTCTGCTGGTTGTCGCGTTATTTTGCCCTGGCAACTAGCGGCCACCGGCCACCAAAACCTAGCAACCACCAGCCACCGACCAACAAGTGGCTGAGTGGCCGGTAGACGCTAGTTGCTGCCGTGAGAATGGGCCTTAAAGATAACTTCACATTTAAGATTTTGTGCTAATAATTGTAATCGTTTACATGGACTGATTCGGGATCAGATCAGAAGCGTCATTAATACTTTTCGAAATTTTTTGTTATTCTTTCAGTTTTTTATCTATTAATTTAAAGTCTTTGTGAGAAGATAACTCTTGAATTAATCCTTTTTCGTACTTATATTAATAAGTACTATTGCATAAAGTACTAATAACGTTCATAAACGTCTCGGTGTCACGGCATGAGCCCCGGCCCCAGCTAGAAAGTCTGCCCCGGACATCCCTAATACTTATGTAAAATTAATTGAAGGTGCAAAAGTTTGATAGGGACATAAATGTCGATATTTTCAGGCTCTTCGCGCCAAATTTATCAACCTTCCACACTTCTACAAAATAGTTAACTTACGCTGCTTAAATAGTTTGTTTTATTTTTTATCCTGAATTTTAGGCTTAGTTTATTGGCGTTGTGCTATCCATGGCTGATTTACCTCCGGACGACCGCCCTCACCTTCGTCTGCAAAATGGAGTAAGGACTTTAATTTGACTAGATATCATGATACATGGACATTTCGTGCAACTTCATTCAACCCGGTATCAATGGGAACTGGGTCGGTATCAGTGAACGGCCGAAGGCCGAATCTGTACAAATTCTTTAGTCTTATTCTGATTAGTGTGAAGAATGCATTGCGAATTGAGTCATGAATATGAAAGTTATGCTTGATTATGTTTCGAGACTGACTGTGAAGTAATAAAGCAGTGTCATTAATTGCAAAAATTCTATTCAAAAGCACAATTAATTCTCTTCATTAGCACTGATTTCATTATTAGATATTTCATCTATATCAGCAGCTTATACGTATTGATCATCATCAGATTCTAGGGATGTAGCGGATACCCGCACCCGCTATTCCAAAAACGTGTACCCGCAGCATCCCTATCAGATTTAGTATCCTGGATATATAAAAAATATAATGTATTATTAGGAATAAAGCCTGGAATTCTTGAGAATTATGAAAACAATTAATCGATAAATTCCTAATTTTCATGCTGCTGATACTTAAATTTGTAGAAGTAAGGTAGATATAAAAGCAAATAGAGATTTCTTCCCATTATAAGATGCAGAAGTTTAAGAAAGTTAACACGTCGACCATGAAGCAAATCATTTAATACAAAACAGAATCGTACACAGCAAGTGTTTTTTATACTTGGCAAAGATTTTTCCCGATGTACAAAGATTTTTGAGACTGCCGTTGTACACGTACAAAGATTTTTGGGAAGAACAAAATTGCAATAAAGGTCTGAAATTCGCAAAAATTTTCGGCGCTACGCGCCAAAATGAGTAATTGTGTGTTCGATATATCTTTATAATGACAGAAATTGCATTTTAAAAGGAAAAATGTCAAATTTTTCAGTGCTGCGCGCTGTTTTAAGACAATTCTAAGTGAGTTTTGCCCTAAGAGACCCAGAAATTAGCTAAAATACACTTCCAAAAGTCGAACAACTTTATCTTTATTACACTAAAATCGCTACTGTATATACCGTATTATAGTACCCGAAAATTTGTATGTATTAAAGTCTACAAAGATTTTCGGGAAGACAAAAAATGTAAAAGGGCGCAAAATTCCCAGAACTTTTTGACGCTTAGCGCCGAAATGAATAATTGTTTGTTCTCTATATCTTTATAATGTCAGAAATTGCATTTTGAAAGGAAAAATGTCAAATTTTCCGGTGTTTGGTGCCGTTTTAGGACAATTTTTAGTAATTTTTGGTGTCAGAAACTTAGAAATTAGCTAAAATACAGTACCAAAGATCGAAATCTCTGTTTTACCATACTGAAATCGCTACTGTGCTATAATATAGTACAAAAAAATTTGCTTGTACAAAATGTACAAAGACTTTCGGGGATTAATTTGTACATGTACAAATGGACCATGTACAAAAAAAATTGGTGCCCAGTAGACGCACAATATACAACAAGTACAAAGATGGCGTTGAAATTTCGAGTTAGCATGCCTTCAAATGTGAGACATGTAGGAATAAAGGTGTGGTTTTTCCCTTAAGTATCTCATCATTTCCGCGATCGCTAGTGATTCATTCATAGTCGTACTTTTCTAAAAATGGAAACAGATGCGGAGCAGATACAATGCTTAGATGAGTCAGCTTTTGTTATTGGTACATGGTTGCTTACTGTTTATATAGTCAAAGTTACTGTCGTGAGCATATTTTTAACAAGACTTAAGGTGACTAGAAGATAAATTGAGCTAAGCGTAGTCTCGGGATAGTTATATTGCACAAGTAGTGAAGCTGGCCCATCGAGAGTCACCAATGCTAAAGCATATACAATGCGAATGAAAAATTGCCTTGAAATAAATCTAAGCCGAAGCTTCGGTCGTTCCCTGGCAGCAACTCACCTGTACAACATGCAAGCTGCAGCAAATTTGTAATTTTAGTAGGATGTAGTTCAAGTCAAAGTTGGTTTCTTGCTCTATGGCTATGAATGACCTGGTATGGGCTTGGTCTTTTCTTCCTCACAACTCAAAAAAATTTTCACCCCACAATGTTTGATTTTTCAAACACGTTTTTAGCGATCAGTGCCAAAATTGTGTAATATTTGCGATATATAATCATTTTTTAACTAAAGCATGTCTAACTTACTCTGACTTTTGACATTTTTGGAATTTTTGTTCTAGACAAGCAGAACATTGTCAGAAACGGCTGAAATGGTATTTTTGACACGTATAAATCGCTATTTAATCATTTTTTGACCATATTTTGTTTGATTCACTCTATTTTGATTATTCCGTAACTTTTTGTTTTCATGTGCAGGAAAAAAAGGAAATCGTCAGAAAGGATACAAATTGCATTTTTAACGTAAATATAGACACAATTTTTAAAGGCATTCTAGAAGTTTTTTTGGCCATTCACGGATTTCGAAATCATAATGGATTTGGCTTAAAAATTATATTGCTGAACGTTAAGAAAACGGAATTTGCAATCTGCTTTTTGTGTTGAAATCTGGAGACCCAAATGCTGTTGCTGGATTTTTTATATGAATGTTGATGTTGTTGACATTTTAATTTTTGATTCAATTTACTGCGTCAAACCTTTTTTAATTTCAAAAAATTGTACGATCTGATATTTTTGACATAATTTTTTCTATTTTTAGTTTTTAATAATATTTTTTCAATTTTCATATCTTTTCCGAAATCCCAATATCCTTTAGACTCAAGATATTGAGCGTGACTGAGTAGGGAAATAAAAAAATAAAAGAAAAGTGATATAAACATGGCTATCATTATACATACACAGCATGGGAATTAGCGGAGGGGGTGTGAAGTTTTAAAGTGACCTTTCTGGGCCTAAAAATAGTGGAGTATGCATCGCAAACATTGTTTTTTGGCCTTTCTGACGTTGCTTCATCTTTTTAGAACATAAAAATAAAATTTTTTTGACAAAAATAAATAGTCAAATAAATTGAAGAAAATTTAGTTAAAACATGACTATATGGCGCGAAACACTACAAATTTGACTTTTTTGAGCGAATATATAGCTAAAAATGCTTAAAAAGCACTTTTTCCATGAATTTTTTTGGAAATTTCTGGAAACTTTTGAAAAGTCGCGAATTTTTCTAGTAAAAAAATTTGGGGGGGGGGTGGGTAGGTTGGGTTTGCAACCCTATGATCACATCTGGCTATTAAGCATACATGTAATGGCTCAAGATTTTGGGAGAGGTTCCCCAGTTAATATGGGGAGGGAGAGTTGATGAACTCTAATTTTTGACCAAAAATGGTCAAAAAATTCGATATTATTCGAGTATTGTAGTGGGGTGGGTCAAAAATTATCTGGCTCTGGGTTTGGGTCAAAAATTTTCTGGCCCTGGGGGATGGTGGACGTCCGACTTTGGTTGGGGATCCCCCATCCCTGTATTACATTATGCTATCAAGTATATTAAATAAACATTATTTAAATTTATATCAGATGGAGAAATTTTTTATTTTATCTTTGCATTTTACATATAAACACACAGAAAAATCGATATCAATCATACATGGTCACTTTCAGATTTTTCAGGGTCAAGCGACTTCCCTTTGGTCATGACTTAAAAGCAGACAATGATCGATATGAGGGGGTTGGTGGAAAATTGAGCTTCTCTTGGGACAAAATGGCCTGAAAAACTGTTCTAAATAATAAAATATTGTTAAAACTAAACCACTTCACACTTTCTAGTGAATTTCATGCATTTTCGAAGAAAATTTTCAATTTTCATTCATTTTTGTCCTTCATTTAGCTTTATTTTCTTAAAGAAATTTTCAAAACTTGTGTGGGGCTGGTCCGGTTTCCTTAAAGGGTTGCAGGGTTCCTCAGCCGCCAGGGTCCAGTCAGTTGACCCTGCCCATGTATGATATCAATGCAAAATAGCACAGGCATGTGCTAAAAATAGGTTGCTACCAAAAAGTCGGACAGTGCTCGATTTACTGGGGCAACCAAAATGGCAGATTTCTGCTGGTTGTTGTGTTATTTTGCTCTGGTAACCAGCAGCCACCAGCCACCAGAACTTAGTTGTCATGTCTTTTTGTGCTAGCAACAAATGACTACCAGCCACTAGGCTGCCAGTGGCCACTAGCTGCCGCATCATTTTGCGCTGGCAACCACTAGCCACCAACCACCAAGTGGCTGGTTGACTGGTGGACGTTAGTTGCTGCCGTATGAACGGGCCTTGAAGATAACTTCTTAGTTAAGATTTTGTGCTAATAATTGTTATCATTTAAGGGTGTGATTCAGGAAATATCTTTAATCGTCTCCAAAAATCCTTTCATAATCTCTATGGCTGATCAAGGTAACCGTGTTCCCATTTGTCCAAAACATGGAGTAAGGACTTTACTTTGACTAGATATCATATATCATTTTAATAAGCAGAAATACTGCCTTTTGAGCATACCTGGGCAATTTTTAGCTAAACCTATGCCCCTACATGTAGCACAGGGGGTAGGTGGATTGCATACCCAAAATTGGACGCCTCCCCATCCCCCTAGAGTCAGAAAATTTTGTACCCTTCAATTTTAGAAAAAAAGTGTATTTCTTGCCGTTTGCTTGTTTTTGTTGGCATTTTTGGTCAACATATGTTTATCTCCTTCTCACTGTTAGCCTCAGATAAGCGAAAATAGCATTTAGAAATAATTTACTGAAATAATCGATACTGAGCTGTATTTTACACTTTATTAATGTTCATATTTGACTATGAATGAAAACAACAAATAATCAGGGTGATGGACGGACTTGCACCATCCGAATTTTGCCGCATAATGGGAGAAAAATTTCTGGATTAGGGATGTCACATATCAAAATTTTTGGTAGGAGGTCCCCCGTTCATTTTAGGAAGAGACAGAGTGAATGAACTTCAATTTGTGGTCAAAATTAGCCAAAAAGCACCTAAAAGTGGTCAAAAAGGGTAAATTTTAGCCTATAATCAGGGAAGGGGGTCAAAAATTTTCTTAACTTGGTAGGATGGGCGACCACCGACTTGGATGGGGTTACGATGCTCAAACTTCCGGTCACTTTAATGGCCTTTAATCTTGATGAATGAATAGGAAATTTCATTGTTTGTGAAAATATGTATATTTGAATCAAAAATGTACTGTTTAATATCTTTTGGCTTTTTTGTGGTACGAGCAATAGATTTTAGTCCGAAAATTGCCTGAGGGGTTTTGTTTCTAAAATGACCTGGTAAGGGATTCCTCATTAAACCCCCATATGATATCACTCTTCTGTTGTTAGATACCATTGTCATCATATAAACATGGTTTTGTGGGTGGGGGGGGGTTTCACCACCTCACAGAAAAATTTTTGCACTAGCAAAAATTTTATCACCCATCCCCCACCCGCCAGGATTGCCAATTTTTGAATGTTCCCAAGAATTTTCTACAATTTGTAGAAATGATGCTTTTTTTAGGCGTTTTTAGCTATCTAATTGCTCAAAAGTTCCAAATTTTTGGCGCTTCATGCCATTATATTTTGTTTAATTTGCTCAGGCTTTTTATTTTCCGAAATATCTTATGTTTTAATGCTCCAGAAAGAGAGATGTATTTTGACGCGTTTGTACCATTTTCGGAACCAAAAAAGGAACTTTATAATTTCACCCCTCCCCCAATCACCGTTTTTTCTGTACAAGACAAAGATTTTGAGGCTTGTGCAAAGATTTTTGGAGCGATCTTTGTATAACTTTGTACTCAAAGTATATACACTTTTGGCCGATTTTACATTGTACAAAAAAATCGCTAACTTTTTGTATAAAAAACAGTTTCCCCAATTCCCATGCTGTGCATCTATAGTTATCAATATGTCTAATAATAATAATTTTACAGTATTATTACTAGTATTATTACTATCATCGGTGTACGCAGTGCTGGGAAGCGGTAGCGCAAATCCTGTGTACGTCACTAATGTTATTAACATATTTTGAGATGGTCATTTTTGTCATAGTTATTGACAATTATTTTGTTTAATTGTTATTTCTACTGCTCTCATTATTAAGTATTGTCATCAGCAAATTTACACTTCATTGTTTGATTTAGCTAGTCGATGAAGTGTTTACTATCTTAGCAAAGTTTTTCAGTAAGTTAGAAATAGCTAGACGTGTTATTGATCCACAGCAAAGAAAGAAGAAATATACCAACCTTATGATTGCCATTGTACGATCTCTAATTGGAATATCCACGGGAGATGAAGCACCACACGGGTAAAGTAGACTGATAAATTTTTAACCTCTAAAGTATAGTTGGGCGAGTGCACATTCAATCAATTAAATATCTTCAGGAAAACATTTATATAAAATGCTAACCAAGGGCGGATTTAGGGCAAGGGTGGTCTCCCATGTCGTCTAAAAAGATTTGGGCGCAAAAGGGAATAGATATGTATTAATTTGATGAGTTTAACCATTTTTATTAAGATTTTACTGGCACTTCCGGCTATTGTAGTACTCATGAATGACCTCTACTGACATTTTTGGTGCTCTGAAAATCTCATTTTAACGTCAGAATAGTGTTTTTGACAGAACAAAGATCGTGTAGCTCTTGTTATTGTTTCTCGATTAATTTTTCGCACTTTGTGTCGATCTTTGCATTGATTTTGCGCGTTTTTAATTGAAACTTTCATAAATTTCTGAAATTTTTAAATTTTTTGGCATCAGAAACGATCAGAAGACCGCAAAAATTGCTAAGAAAAACGGATGGATTTTTCGAGCAATTCTTACACATCTTTGGAAATTTTTAGTTCCGTCCCATGCTGAATGGTTCACTTCGCTTCAGCATCTGCAAATTGTTTTTCCTATAGATGTACAGTGGTCGCCATGAAAGATGACGCGCTATCATCCTGAGAATTATGATAGAGGATGCATCGCGAGCGCCGTGTACGTTCATCATGCGCCATCATCTCTTTTTTCTATTAAGCGCCATTAACTCTATCATCCCATTAATCTGGCAATGCGGATGGTGCAATTTAGCTATAGCTAAATTGCGCTGTCCGCATCGCCAGATTAATGGGATGATAGAGGTTAATAACGCTTAATAGAAAAAAGTTATGATAGCACATGATGGATGTAATGGGGCACTCACGCACGCGTCATCTTTCATGGCGACCACTGTATGTTAATGCACACTACGAGTTAGTGCGGCAAATAGTTTTGCTGCCCACTCTCATAGATGCACGAAGTCAGGGTCAGCGGGGGACAGGATCTTGGAAATCCGTAACAGTAAATTTAACTTTCACGATTTCTTTATTGCTTAAACGACTAAAGTAGTCAAAACAGCCTTAAAACGTGTTTTCTTGGTAATATCGCATTTTTAGTCTATTTTGATTGCATCATGTCATTTGAAATAGATACTAAAAAATGCAGAAATTGATCAATTTTTGGCGCTTTTTTAGTGAAAAGTACACAAAACTACTAATCCAACATGAAGGCCAGGAAATTTTCGACATTTTTACTGCTTTTGACCCCAAAAATGATGCAAGAAGCATTCTGTTAGCTCGAAATCGCTAGACAGTACCTGTCTGGCTGACGCTCTGACCGGGTGAAGTAATACTCCTTAAACACACATTCCCATAGGGTGAGGGGGTATTACCCTCCTCCTCAGGGTCCAAGACTCAAATCAATGTCAGACGATTTTTAGTGAAAACCTTTTGAATTTTTTAAACTAAATTTTTAGTGCGGCAAAAGTGCACCTTACTATTAGACCTTCACGAAGTGATACAGTATTTTTGAATGTGAGCAAGAGTGAATAGACAAACTATCACTATAAAACATGCATGTAATAGCTCAAAATTTTGGGAGAGGGAATCCTCGGCATACATATAACCATACCTGGGCAAGGGGTTCAACTGGGTACCAGCCGGAGCAAGTTCGGTACCAGCCGGATGTTACACCAGTTGCACCCTATGTTTTGTACATAAACTTTTTTTGGTGTACAAATCGATTGCTGGGATTTAAAAATCGGTTGGATGGCTCTAAAAATCAATTGCTCCAGGGTTCAACTAATTTTTGGAGACCATCAACTGATTTTTAGACCCCTGCAACCGATTTTGGAGCTCACTAACCGATTCCTTGACCCCGGCAACCGATTTTTAGACCCCGGCAACCGATTTTTGTAGCCAACCAACCAATTTTTAGACCCCAACAACTGATTTTCGGATCCCATTAACGGATTTATGATCCCAGCAAGCGATTTATAAGCCAAATAAGCGATTTAGGACCCATCAATCAATTTTTCGAGCTCACCAACCGATTTCTAGACCCCCAGCAACCGCCTTTTGCGGTCAACCAACCGGTTTTCGGACCACTGCAACCGATTTTTGGACACCACTAATTGATTTTTGACCATAGCAATCGATTTTTAGACCTCAGCAACCGATTTTTGGAGCCCACCAGCTGGTTTTTAAACCCCAGCAACCGATTTTTCACCCCACTAACTGATTTTTGGATCCCAGCAACTGATTTGGACCCCAGCAACCGATTTTCGCAGCCAAGAATTGATTTTATGACCCCAGCAACCGATTTCCGGATCCCACAAACTGATTTTTTGACCCCAGCAATCGATTTTGAGACCTCAGCAACCGATTTTTGGGGTCAGCAACCGATTTTTGGAGCTCGGCAATCGTTTTTTAGATCCCAACAACCGATTTTTTTAATCCCAGCAACTGAATCGGTTACTGGGCTCTCTAAAAATCGGTACGTAAGTAATGCATAATTAAGCGATTATACTTAAGTAAGTAATGCCTAATTCAGAGAAAATAATAATTCGTCGGATCAAAATAAAACACTGATCTTCTACGCATCGATGTATTAAAAATGCATACATACTTGTCTGTCCACCTGTTTTATTTGTAGATAAACGCTAGTCTTTTATACATACATTACTTGTTATCAATGTTTACGACTCGCTGAATTCTGACAATTTTTGTAATGCAAAATTGCGTTTCAAAAGGTGAAATATCAAAATTTTCCAGCGCTTCACGCCAAATCGATTTAATTTATTACTTGTTATTGATCCTTAAGCCGCGTCAAATTTGGACAATTTTTTTGTAACGCAAAATTGCGTTTCCCAGAGGTTAAATTTCAAAATTTTCCGGCGCTTCGCGCCTAATTCGGATAATCTTTGTGATGCGAAATTGCGTTTCAAAAAGGTGAAATCTCAAAAGTTTCCGGCGCTTCGCGCTGAATTGATTTAATTTCATTACTTGTTATTGATGCTTAAGCTGCGCCAAATTCGGATAATTTTTGTAATGCAAAATTGCGTTTCGCAAAGCTTAAATTTCAAAATTTTCCGGTGCTTCGCGCCAAATTCGGACAATTTTTGTAATGCAAAATTGCGTTTCAAAAAGGTGGAATCTTAAAATTTTCCGGCACATCACGCCAAATAGATTTAATTTTATTCCTTGTTATTTATGCTTGAGCCACGTCAAATTTGGACAATTTTTTTGTAATGCAAAATTGCGTTTCACAGAGGTTAAATTTCGAAATTTTCCGGCGCTTCAGCCTAATTCGGATAATATTTGTGATGCGAAATAGCGTTTCAAAACGGTGAAATCTCAAAATTTCCCGGCGCTTCGCGTCGAATTGATTTAATGTTATTACTTGTTATTGATGCTTAAGCCGCGTGCTATCTGTTCATATTGTATTAAGTGAATTGCAAATATAAACTTTTAAATCTATGGTGTAAATAATTTTTATTCGTTATATAAAGTTCCTCGTGATCAAATTATCAGGTTTGTGACGAACTTCATCATTTGCGCTTCAAAGATAAGCTGCATGCCGTCAAAATCGATTGTACGGACCTGAAGGGATCTAACACCAATAGTGATATCTCGGTGATTCGCCCGATCCGTGTCGCTTAGTTTGCCCGAATACCGTATTTTGAATATACTGAGGTGAGCTTATCTGATAAGTTTGC
>JAVLUZ010000050.1:17906-58540 GCA_036768485.1 Mermis nigrescens
TCCTTTTCAAAAAGTACCATATTCTTAAGTTTAGCCCAAAAAAATTAAGTTATACTGCGTGGAAACCAAGATTAAAGAAAAATTTTTTGTAATATTTTGCCCAAATTTTCAAGAATTTTTTTTAAATTTCACTATTTTTAGCATTGTTTACATCCAGTTAAAAATTTCTACTTAAATACGATTCAAACAGCATTTTTGGGTTATCTTAAAGTTCCATCCATTTGAAGATTCAAACAGTGGAATGCAGAATAACATGTACCTAACTTAGGTCGACCTAAGCATCTATACATCGACCTGAGCATCTATACATCGACCTAAGCATCTATACGTTGACCTAAGCATCTATACCTCGACCTAAGCGGGAGCGACCTCGACCTAAGCAGCCGAAAACACCTTCTCAGATAAACTAAGCCTAAGCCTAAGCGTCATTTAAGCAGAAACTTGAATTTTCACATTATCTAGACTGCAGAAAAACATGCAAAAAATTGTTTTTTTGAATTTAAAAATTTTCAAACAAAATTTTTTTTCGTAAAATAAAAGTTATTTTTTCGTAATCAGCGACTTTGAAAATGTCAGATACATATGTTTTCAGCCCAAATTCGGAATATTTTTGGTAAACTGTAAAATACCTCACTTTAATGTAGCTATATCCCGAGTAACTCTATCTTCACCAATATTGGTCCGTTTTTCATAAAATTTTTTCCCCGCACTTTCTTTATGCATGTCCTCCTCATTTCAATCAATATCGTTCCTTTCCACGTACATCTGCAAGTTTTCCGTTCACACCATATAGTAAAGTTTAGCCACATTTTATTTGTATAATTCACGTAGGCGAAAAGCGTGATTTGGGGGCAGTTCTGCTTCTCAAACTGTGAAAACGGGATAAATATCTCACTTCTGTACACTTGAGGGAGTAAATGCAGAATAATAGTTCCATCAGAAATACGTAAAAATTGGCTTAGAAGTCCGAATTTTTTGCAAAACGTGCTGAAATTCTTCAAATAAGGCGTGGAAAACAAGCTTGATTGAAATATGACAAATGCTCAACGAAATAGTACGGTTTTACCGCTGAATTCGTGTTTTATGTGATTAAGCACTAGAATATCAAATTCATGGTTATATGGTTTACGCTATTTCCGATTTGCTGATGACGAATATACTAATCTTTTTGCTTGAAAATCTTTTTTACGCGTGATATATGCAAATTTATTCAAAATTTTGTTCAAACATCTATAATTCGACCTAAATAGCCATATGCCGAGCTAAGCATACTGAAATTCTTCTATTAATAAGTCTAAGACTAAGAAAATTACGATTAAATTTTAAAAAAACCTTTTTTTTTTTTTTTTTTTTTTTTAAAAAAAAAAAAAAAAAAAAAAAAAAAAAAAAACACACACACACACACACACACACTTTTCTTTTCACCTTTTTGCCCTTTTTTTCACACGCACACACACACACGCACGCGCGCGCACACACACACACACACACACACTTTGCTGCCCTTGCCTTGCCTTTCTCTTATGGGGGAAAATAAAATCCGGAAAGAACGGAATTATGAGCAGGGGGGGGGGGGGGGGGGGGGGGGGGGGGGGGGGGGGGGGGGGGGGGGGGGGGGGGGGGGAGACAGAGAAGAAGGAAAATGGGTAAAAGCCGGAAACGAAAACAATGGGTAAAAGCAGGAAACGGAAACGGAAACAATGGGTAAAAGCCGGAAACGGAAACGATTCAAAGTGGCGGAATATCCCCCTTCTTCTCCCCACCTGGGGTTGCCCAGGTAGGGCCCATCAGGATACACTTCGCTCGTTTCCGCCAAAATTTCCACAACTGGAGGGGTTTTAGGGGCTCGGAAACGGGATGCCACATTATTCATGTGCGCGCGCGCGCGCGCGCGCGCGCGCGCGCGCGCGCGCGCGCGCGCGCGCGCGCGCGCGCGCGCGCGCGCGCGCATATGTGAAGCTGACCCCGGTTCCGTGGGGTTTCTCCAACCTAAGGGTGATCCGGGAGGGGGAGTGGCGGGACCGGGGTTTCCCAAGTGATAGGAGGGAGGGCCCCCCCCCCCCCCCCCCCCCCCCCCCCCCCCCCCCCCCCCTCTCTCTCTCTCTCTCTCTCTCTCTCTCTCTCTCTCTCTCTCTCTCCGCCCGGCGCTCGCGCCGCCGGGCGCTCGGCGCCGGCGCGCGCGCTCGCTCGCGCGCGCGCGCGCGCGCGCGCGCGCGCGCGCGCGCGCGCGCGCGCGCGCGCGCGCGCGCGCGCGCGCGCGCGCGCGCGCGCGCGCGCGCGCGCGCGCGCGCGCGCGCGAGCGCGCGCGCAAGCTTCGCGCGCTTCCTTCCGCCCGCGCCACCGCCACCCAGCAACTGCCTTGCTTGGCTGTGTATGCCGCAAAAAAAAAAAAAAAAAAAAAAAAAAGAAAGAGCAAAAAAAGGGGGGGGGGGGGGGGGGGGGGGGGGGTATGACAAATTGATTGCCAGGTGTATGACCATGATGCCATGATGCCCGCCGCCTTGTGCCGTGCCCTTGTGCACCTTGTTATGACCTTGCGCATGTGGTACCCCGCTCGAGCCCCCAACCCCCCCCTTCAGTTGGAGAAATTTTGGCGGAAACTGTCAGTGTTGAACCCGATGAGCCCTACTTGGGGAACCCGGTTCCGTCACTTTGACCACCCCCAGGGCGGAGAAACCCCGACAGAACCGTCAGCTTCACATATGAATAATGTAGTACCCGTTTCCGAGCCCCTAAACCCCTTCAGTTGTGAAAATTTTGGCGGTAACGAGGTTGGGAAGTAGATCCTGATGGGCCCTACTTGGGGAACCACGGTTCTGCCAATTTGATCGTTTCCGTTTCCAGTTCTGGCTTTTACCAATTGTTTCCGTTTCCGGCTTTTACCCATTGTTTTCGCTTTCCGCTTCCCGCTTTTACCCATTGTTTCCATTTCCGGCTGTTACCCATTGTGTCCGTTTCCGGATTTTACCCAAACCCTATACTTATGCAGTTGGATTGTTAACTTTAGAGCCCTATAGCTCCTACAATATAGGACGAATTTCATGGGACACTATTTTTCCGCTAAACCATTTCTGCAAGTTTTGTACAATATACGAAGTACCCAAACTGATTTTTAACAATCTCTGATGGAACCAATGTTCTGCACTTTAGCCCAGTTGTGAAATCAATTTTTTTATGGCAATAACTTAATTTGATTGAAAAAAATAGTTGTAAGAACGTTAAGCTATAACAGTTGAGTTCTATCGTTTAATTTCATTCTGCACGCATAAATACATAAAATATTTTTTTGATTTATCTTCGAATTTACTCAGTTTTATATAAACAGTTTTAAAAACGGTTATAATGCTATGATATTTTTCCGTTCTTCTGCTTAATTTTGCACAACTTTTCATTGATTTTTTTCAAATACGTTGACGATTGTCAAATCCGAGTTTTTTATTCATCATTATGGAAGCCGATGATCTTTTTAAATGAAGGTTTGGATTTTCTATTTGACAATGGTGATGGTATTGAATAGCTCTTTGATACGCTTTCGTGTTCAGAATGCCAAAAGGTAAAACACGTCCACGTCGCATTCTATGTTGGATTCGCAGTACCGACAAGATCGATACTTAACAACCAATATTTTTGATAACCTATGGGATTTTTTAAGAGAAGCTTCCCAAAATCAATTCGAACTTGGTCTCACTCAAAAAAACTTCGCTTGTTACTGTGCTCAGCGTTAGCTATGGTATCTCGTGGTGCTTTTATAGTTATTGCGCATATCAAGCAATAGATAATGTTTACTACCGGCTCCAGCTTGGAAACGACTATATGGAATCTTCACCCCAGAAACACATTTCATGGATTCAATCGGCATGGTGGAATGATTCGACTACAGTTTACATTCCTGATATGCGTATGTTGCAGAAAAAGTGAACATAAGTAAGCTTCATTGACTTTTGAAGACCATTATGTGTTTTGAATCGTGAAGTGCGTTAGTTAGAGTCGTGTTCAAGCAGCAGTGGGGATCTGATATTTTAGCGCGAGCGAGAGTTGTAGGTACTCCCATTCCTTAGCACTAAAAACTACGTCCGAAACTCATTATTTGGTGTGAGGGTTGCGTTTTAAGCTGTTTTATATATTGTCTATTTTTTAGTTAAAAATAATTTTTTGTGGAGAGTTTTTTCAAAAAATTTCGCGCAATTTAAGCAATTTCGGTTCAAAAATGATCTTGTCAACTTTAACTATAACTTAGTGTCGAGAAATTGGTGAAATTTAAACAGAAAAGACGTTAAGAGGCTCGAATTACTTCGTTATTTCCTGTATTTGTGCAAGAAGCAAATCAACGAAGCATTTTACGCGAAGTGCAGAAAATTTCTAGAATTCAGGCAAAAGTAGAAGAAAAGTTAAACAAATGCGGCTTTCAGATCGCAAAAGAAGTGCAGAAATGTAATATATTGAAAAACAAGTAAAATTACGATGCTGATGACCAAAATCAATGCAAAGTGCATAACCATCCTCTTTTCTTCAACTGTTTGAGTTAATGGGGCAGCGTCGCCCCTGTTGATTCGCCACCTGCTGGACAGTAACTCATTCGACTCGTCCATTGGACGGACCAAGCCAAAAGTTGAACGGCGAACGGGTTGTTTGGACGGGGTACCCCTTTCGGCACGTAGCAGGTACGCAAACATTATTTTTTTAAAATTTTCCCTAAATTTGGTGAAGTACGATATAAAAAATTTTCTAACAACTATAAATTTTCAAAATATTTTCGAACTATATGAAATGCACACTTACATGATCGGCACATAAGAAATGACAAGAATGAATAGATTTTAGCCAAAAGCTCTCAAACAGTTGCATTTTCTAAATTCGTGCAAAACCACCAAAAATGTTAATTTTGCGCACCTAAAGTCAGAAACATCTCGAGAAATGGTTTACGTTAAAAAATGTCTCCTCTTTCAACGATACTTAGGTCATTATTACTCCCGCCGTGGTCGTTCTAGTTGCATAAAATTAAAAAAACCTTTTTAGTGCCAAGCATTTCAAAACATTCAATATCAAAATTTCAAATAATCCAAAAGAATTCATCTTCGTTAGAAAAAATTGAAAAAACTTGCATTTTATCTTATTAGTAAAGCAAAGGACGAAAAACACGAATTCCGTATTAGAAAGAATCTGAATTATTTTGGGAAATAATGTTTTTCAGTTTAATATTTTTTTACACGCGTTATGCAAAAATTAAATATCGGCCAAAGTCGTTTGTATGATTTCCAGAATTACCTAACCATATATTCAGCTAGTTCCTTTTTCGTTTTATATTATATCGTTTTGATTGCAAAAGGTTCAGAGCTAAGAGGATACACGCAAAAACGGTCTTGTACCTGTACTGCTTAGGGTCATCATCAAGTATCTTTGAATTCCGGTGGTCCGCCTAAAACATAACATCACCCGTCTGGGGGATTATTTCACGAGCGGTTTTTGCATCAGAATGACCTCAAAAATTGATATATTCTGGAGAAAGCGTAAAAACTTTTCTTAATCCGCAGTTTCTGATCACTTTCGCAGCACGTTATTTTTATTTTTCATTCCTTTTTTCATCACAATCTTGCACCTTTTCCCTTAGAAAAAGTTTTCCATTTTTCATTTTGGATTTCTAAACCCCAAAATGCACCCCCTCCACATGCATACGTTCGGTCCAGTCCAGACTATCGAAACTAAATTTCACAAGAGTGAAGTTGTAAAAGGAATATAAAGTACAGTCAAAGATTTTTCACCAGAATATACGAATGATGAACACACATGGCGTAGGGATTGGGATGTGAATCCCCTCCACCAGGCCGATTGCCACCCCGCCCACATAATTCCATTTCTTATTTTTTTGTTTTTTTAGCAATTTTTTGATGCCAATAAATAGTGTTTGATAAGCAACATTTGAAAATGTTGGGCTGGTTCAACTGCCATTTTAAGACCACTTTTTGACCTTTGAAAAAGCTTTCACACCCATTCCCCAGAATCCTTGGCGCCGCCCATGTATGGTGATGAAAATATACTCTTCCCCTAAATGATAAATTGGGGGAGGCGAAATGATTATTATTAAAATGGATAAAAATCGGAAATTTTCATCAAAAGTGCAATATGTGATTGTTGTCATTATTGCCGCATAATATCCCATGGACCGGTGAAGTTTTTAGTCCCAACACAAGCTCTATTTCCATTATTTGCTAAAACTCCTTCGGAGTCGGCTGGCGCCTCCCATTGCGGGGTTGCGAGTTTGCTTAGCCACCAGCAGACGCGAAGGTGGGGGAGTTTTGCATTACTGTATACTGACAGACGTTCCGTTGTGGCATCCAATTTTTATGTTGGTTGGTCACTTTTCAAACAAGATTGCCCAATTTTAGGATACTCGGATACTGGTCCATATTTAGGATTACCGGGAGTGGCTAAAATTTCTAGTTAGATACCTCGAGAACTATTTATGGCCAAAATAAAGGCATTTTTTCCGTATCTTGGCGAGCTTTAATAATGGCGAAGAAAACTTTTCATTTCGAAAATTTTCACTTTATTTTATTCTCAAACAAAACAAATTTCTATCGTTTAAACTATCTGTACAAGTGATTTCACTATTTTTCACCGTAGCGATTTTGAGCGGGCTTGAAGACAGAAACTTACATGAACAAAAGATTGCGCCGGAATAAATTTATATGTCATTCGCGTCATAAATCAAATTGACCAGTTTTGATCGAATAGAAGACAGAAGCTATAGATAAATGATAAATTCGGCGCAAGGCGCCGGGAAAAACTTCATGTTTTTCATATCAGCACTTTAAAATTGATCGGTTTTGAGCAGTTTAGAAGATAAAAACTACACTCGAACACAACCCCTGCGCGAAGGCCGAAAAAATTGACATACTCTCGATGTCTAATTCAAATGAGTGAATTTGTGCGGTTTAGAAGACCAAACTATATACACTATAAACACAAATTCACGCGAAGCGCCTGAAAATTTGCGTTTTCTTGCTCAAAATTACCTCAAAAACCTATTTTGGCGATGTTTTAGACGCAATTCAGGAATTTATCATTTTTTCTTTTTGTGAGACACTTATGATTTCAAAAAAATTCCATTTTGGAGAGAAGGCGGTCCGCCCTGGATAAAGGGCCTGCTTGGATATCGTAGAAAATTAGTATACGCAATAATAATAGCATTTTCAGCAATTCTTTGCAAGAAATTTTCAATGGACAAGAATAATGGCAAATAAATCAAAATTTAATGTTTCAATTTTTAGGCAGACATAAAAATATATGATTAAATTGTCTACAGCTGATTTTTTAATATGTGAGTCGTAAGGCCGAAACTGGACCTTTGATGAATTCGTAAATTTTTGTCGAAGATTATTAGGGATCGATCGGAGCTCTAGTTCTGGCTCTGGCTTCTCCTGCTGTTTTTAGATTCCTAGCCTCCAGCAAACGAAAAACGGAAAAGTTGCTGGAGCACGATTTTTAACACCACTATATTGCAGGTTGCCCCGTATGCTGATAAAAATTTCAGCCATTAGCACGACTTCCCTTACGGATACAAAGTCCTTTTTGGGCAAAAGTGTAGTAATTTTTACGCTTTTTTAAAGTATTTTTTTCAGCAAACATCCCAAGAAATTTTCGGCGTTTTACGCTCAGTATTATACTGTTTATATAGCCCCAACTGCACGATTTAAACACTTCAGTCAATCTTGTAATCAAATGGTTATGCATTTTTCTCAATTCATTTGCTTAAAGGTTTCCAGCACAAAATAATTTACTTTCAGACAACTTCGCATTGTTTTTGCTCTTTGAAACAAAATTAGATTCCTCATGTTTTTTATTATTTAATTCATACAAAGCGCACTAGCGTCTGTTGTCAGATTAAATATGGCAACCGCCTTTTCATTTCTGATGTGGTAATAGATACGAAAGTGTCAGCTTTCTGCGTCCACGAAATGGTTCTTTTAAGAGTAAAGTTGCCTGGTTCCGGAAAAGGTTGCCCGTTTCATTAAAGTTGCCTCCTTCAAGGTTCCCTGGTTCATTAAAAATGGTAGCCTGGTTTTAGAATAAAAAGTTGTCTGCTTTCTAAATAAGGTTGCTCGGTTCTTGAGAAAAGGTTGTCTGATTCGAGAAAAAGGTTGTCTGGTCCCTGAAAAAAGTTGCATGGTCTGTTCTCAAAAAGGTTGCCTGGTTCCTGCAAAAGGTTGCCTACTTCGTTAAAAAGGTTGCCTGGCTCGTGAATGAGGTTGCCTGGTACCTAAAAAAGTTACTTGGTACCTGAATAAGGTTGTCTGCTTCTATAAAAAGGTTTTTCAGATCCTCAACAAAATGTTAGTTGCTCCTTAAAAGGTTGGGATGGTTACTGAAAAATGCTGATTACCCATTTAAAAGCGATCGGTTCGCAAAAAAGGTTGGTTGCTTCCTTAAACAGGTGTTGGTTACCAGAAAAAGGTTGCCTGTACCCATTATGAGGTAGATCCATAAAAAGGTTGGCCGGTTCCCAAAAAAATCGTTTGTCGGTTGCCAAAAAAGGTTGATTGGTTAGTAAGCAAAAAGGTTGGTCGGTTTCCAAATATGGTTATATACCGCTCCAATTAGAAAGGTTGGTCGGTTCCCAAAAAAAGGTGAAATCGAAGTAAAAAGCTTAGCCGGTTCCCAAAATGAGCGATCGGCTCCCAAAAAGCTGGCAACCTCCATAAAAAGGTTAGCCGGTTCCCAAAAAATGGTTGGTCGGTTGCTAGAAATAGTGGGCTTGTCCCTTAAACAGGTTGGTCGGTTTCCAAAAAAATTGCCTGCTTCCATTGCTTGGTCGGTTCTGCAAAAAAGGTGGTCTGCTCCCTCAAAAAAGTTGACTGCTTCTATAAAAGCGTTGGTCGGTCTCCAAAAAAGTTGCCTGCTTCTTAAAAGGGTTATTCGAGTTGGGTTGGTGCACTTTAGAAAGGTTATTTGGTGCATAGGTAGCATATGGCTTGGTCATTTGCTTCAAAAGTCGTTATATTTAGACTGTCAATCGACCTTTAGCATGTATCTATACCCATGTACAAAACACAGCCCCCATCCTAGAGACCCTTCGCCCTATTGCAGGATTGGTCACCCATTGCAGGTTGAGGGCAATATGGGGCATTGCCCAGGTATGGGTTGTGGGTAAGCACCTCTCTGAAGGCTGAATACCTTCCCCTGTCAGAAACCAAAACACCCCCCAGTATTCACTTGAAATTTTGTTTTGTTTTTCCGCAATGTTTTGATGCCAATGGATAGTGCTCGATGAGTACGTTGAAAATTGGTGTTTTCCACCATACCACCTTATTTATAACCACATTTTTTTGTACCATTGAAAAATCTTTGCGCCCTCCAAAACTTAGATGTTGCCCATGCGGCCACCAGGGTCAAGTTACTTGACCCTGAATTCCCTATCCCTACGCCCATGTATGCTACATAATATTCAGAAAGTACTTAAAATAGTTGCAGGGCCGACAAGCGAAGTCAAGGTTTCTGACATGTGAGTGCATCATTCAAAAAGTGATTTGCATCAAATTGAGTGCTTTTTCCACACAAAAAATAACTATGATTATCTCTAAAGCTTCACTGCACAGTGCTATTATATCGAAATTAAAGGCATTTCAGATGTCATTCAATTGAGGACAGATCCACTGGGCGCTTTGTTTTTTGCCCACCTTATATGCACAATAAAAGCTGACAAACTCTTAAATGGGAATTTACAAATAGTCGAAAATGATGTTACTTTAGAATTATGCGAAACTATGTTCCAGCTAGGGTATTCCGTTAGCTTATATCTCAAAAATCCGAAATATTATTGTTTGTTGAAGTTATTACGACAGATTGTAGGAACAGTTTGGCAATAGCTAAAGGTCATAACAAGAACTTGGGCAACATGACGAATTTCATGATTTTGCTGAATGAACAAGGTGAGTTTCTTTCCATATTGTTTTTACGTATCATAGCAACACAAAACGCAGCACTACCACCCATATGCAGGTGGAGGGGTCACAATCGTAAAATTGGGGGTACCGCTATGCTATAATGTGGGGACAGGCCGCTTATCTTTTGTACACGGGGGTACTCAATTTCAACTGCTTGTTGGGCCGTTTAATGCATAATAGATTGAAACATGATTATAATACTATAAACAAACATAATTAGGTAGTATTATCGCATACTTTGACTCTGTGATGCAATCGTAATATTCCCGCATTGGGCTGAGGCAGTGTGACGTATATTGCGCATCTTGGCAGCATTCTTCTTAAGCGGTTTGATGTCCGTAATATTGCGCATTGGCAGCCCGGTGCATACAATTCTTTCAGGATTTCAGCCCAATGTTTTGTAGACAGTAATTCATGATCATTTAGTCAAACAGCGTTTAGAACATCTGGAAAAAATTCAAAAGGCGCAAAGTGCCATTCTCCTTTTATCAACATTCCAACATGTTTTTGAGGCTCTTGATGCAAAACAAGCACTAGTGAAGCATAATTCAAGAAGCAAGAAGCCATGTTAGATGAGAAAAGGCTTACTCAATAAATTGATTCGAACTAAAACTAAGTTGTATAGATATTGCACTCAACTTATGTGTCTCGTATTCAATTTTGGGGAAAATATAATGCGAATTTAATTAAATGCAATATATTTCCTGCAATCATTCAACAAGTGCGGAGTGATCCTGAAAAAACAACACATGTCAAAAAAACAATTCTACAAAACGGCCAACTCTTTTTATTGTCAACTAGCATTTTTAAAGTTTCTGGTCGTTAGTACTAATGTTGCACCTGGTTTTAGTTCAGATGTGTCCATGATAGTGATCGACTGGAGATCCGGCCATTTTTTCCGCCCAGGGGCCCATTGCACCAAAACTAGGAGTGTCGGATTAAGGAGTAAAGGTGCAAATTTGGGTTGCATCATCTAGGAGCTAGGAGTCTCCTGAATCAGGAGTGTAGAGTACGATTTGGAGCAAAGAGGGTGTTTTAGGGGCAACTTAAGGAGTAATTTTCAATTTGCCAACTAATGTTTTGCCTGTTTACTTTATAAATTAACTCCCGATCTTTTGCGCAAAATGTGTGAGTGTCTACTTTTTCCTAAAGCTGTTGGTTGTATTGAATTGGTGTTTCTTGACTGCGATGGACAGCAGTAATAGTGATGATGAAATTATTGAAGAAATACGCCAAAAAAGAGTTCGCAAGCAGCGTATTAATTTTGATGTTGACTATTTCGAAGAAAGTTTTTGACTGTTGCGGCAAACAATGGAATGTGTTTACTTGATAATTGGACGGTTTACAGTCAAAAAATTACACATGGCACTTTCTCAAAAGCAACAGATTTTATCAAGCCTAAGATTCTTAGCACTGGAGGATTTAAGGATAATTGTTGGTGATGCTCTGGATTTGCATGTCTACTGTTTTGTCGGAAAATTCGATCTGTTGTATAGCTTATTAATGAAATAATAATGAATTTATTTGACATACAGTCGTAAATTTTCCAAATAGCTTGGCTGAGTTGGATTTAAATGCCGAAAATTTATGATATTGCGGGCATCCTGTCTAAATCCTAAAACTCTCCTAAATTACTCCTAAAATTACCCTAGTTAGAGTAAGACACGTTACTCCTAGAAAGCATGAAAAAATTACGCCTAGGCTAGGAGTCAGTGGTGCGACCCTATTAAGGAGACTCCCGAGGCATACATGATCTTGGGGGGTTTCATCCCTCGCAGAATCATTTTTCACCCCCCCGCAAAAAAAATTTTCAACCCCCCAGAATTTGCGATTTTTCAAAAGTTTCCCAAACTTACCTGAAAATTGGTAGAAAAAGTGTCTTTTTAAGGGGTTTTTGGCTATCTATTTGCCAAAATTCCGCCAAATTTCTCGCGCTTTCGCGCCATGCATTCATGCTGTTTAAGCGATATATTTGTCAATTTATTCCACTTTTTTGAAATTTTTTTTCATGATTTCATGCTCTAGAAGGATAGAGTATCGTCAGAAACGCCAAAAAACGATGTTTTTTAATCTATGTACCGGCCATTTTTGGGTCCAAAAAGGCACTTTAGGTTTTCACCCCTCAGAATTCTACGCTGTGTGCATGTATGCTCCAGAGCCAGGAGTAAATTTACCTTACCCAGTGGCGGATCTAGGATTTTCCTAAGGGGGGGGGGGGGCGGTAATTCCTAAGGGGGGCAACCTGACTTGGGCGGAAAAATTAGCCGTTTTGACCTGAAAATCGCCAAAAACGCTCAAAATCCTTAATTTTTCGTGCATTTTTGGGCCAATGGGGCGGCCGCCCACCCCCCCGCCCCCCCCTAAATCCGCCCCTGCTTACTCCTAACTCCTGCACTCCTAGTTTGGTGCACGTTCCCAGTGTTCCGGCCAGAACACATCCAAAAATCGGATAGGCCGTAGAATTTTTTCCGCTTTTTGCATAGTGACCAAACGTACTAATTGCTGACATTAAGTACATTAAATTTAGTCATAGCAGAATACAATAGCAGAAAAAGGAAATAGCACCAAACAAAAGTGTTTATCACCACTATGAAAAGTAAAATATTCATTTTTAGAAGGAAAAAGAAAATTACTTATTGATCAATTCATGCAATTGCTGTGAAAATCGCTGCAGGAATCATATTAACACTGATTTCAGAGTATCATAATATGCACTAGCCTTACACCGCACATGCTATACTGATTTTCCAGATAATGTTGCTGTCCATTCTGTACCATATTCATGCCCACTGAATACAGTATATTTGTAACATAACTATGTGTATATGGTCACACACAATCATGCTTTAACATCAAATATTATTAACGCTTTATTTAGTGCAGGCTATGGAGACAACAGCATCTCAAATTGCTGCATAAATCATCTAAAGATAGATGGGTACGACTTGCAAGTGTTTTTTGTACTTGAAAGATTTTTCCCTGATGTACAAAGACTTTTTTTGGGAACATCTTTTTTTACATGTACAAAGATTTTTGTGAAGTCAAAATTGCAAGAAAGGGTCTAAAATTTGAAAAAATTTTCAGCTTCGCGCCGAAATGAGTAATTGTGTGTTCTATATATTTTTATAATATCAAAATTGCATGTCAATAGGAAAATGTAAATTTTTTTCTGCCGCCATTTTAAGACGATTCTTGGTGATTTTTGCCCTTAGAGACCCAGAAATTTGCTAAAATACACTACCAAAGTTTTTTCGAACATCTTTTTTACCACACTAAATGTTATTGCATTTTCCATATTATAGTACCCAAAAATTTGTGTGTACAAATATATTAAGATTTGGGAAAACAAAAACTAGAAAGGTGTAAAATTTCAAAAATTTTCTGCGTTTCGTACAAATGAGTAATTGTTTGTCCTATATATCTTTAAAATGGCAGAATTTGCATTTAGAATGGAAAAATGTCAAATTTTTTGCGCTTTGCGACGTTTTTTGAGACAATTTTTAGTAATTTCTGGCGCGCTGTGAACCCAGAAATGGCTAAATTACTTACCAAACATCGAAAACCTCATCACACTAAAATTGCCGTCCTATATTATAGTACAAAATTTGTATGTACAAAACGTACAAAGACTTTTGGGGACCATCTTTGTACATGTGCAAATGATCTTCTGTACAAAAACACTGGGTACGATCAATGAATGTTTTTAACATTTTATTCCACACAATACTCCAGGCACACCCGGGCTATTTTTGATTTTTGTCCGCGTTTCTTTTTGTGGGATCCTACTATTCCTCAAATAAGCTCATATAACGTGCCATTTTTGATGCTTTGTCCGCGCTTCTTGGTACATATACGCCAGAGATATGGCTAATGGGCAACATAATCGCTTGATCCCAAAATTACAGTTTCTGTTTTTAAAATACAATTTTAAAGCAACTGGATACCACACGTTAGATCTTCCGAGTCCAAAACTAATCGTACAAATGTTGACGCAGCTTCAGATAGTTATGACATTGATTGTAATATATAGATACTGCGACGAGTGAAGATGTTACGCGGACACTTAGCTGCAAAATAATGGCAAGGTTGCTGAGTAATTTTGAATAAACTTTTGTTGAATGTATTCATTTCCAGCATAACTACACCAGCTGGCATGCCATTGAGATCCATGTGCACTATGGTCTAAATTCTGTCACAAACATGTCCTATCTACCCACACGTGTAAAATATTTGGCTCCGCCTCCGGCTCCAGTCGGAGCAAATACAGTCTGATCCGGCTCTGGGCTGGCGCCAGTCCGCTCCGGTCAATCACTTGTCCATGAGAGCTTACAAGGCGACATTAGTAAGAGCTAAATTCCCTTACCAATACGGATTCATTTGAAAAATTGTCTGAGACACAATTACCACCTCTTGAAGTGTTCTACAGCTCACTTAAAGATGAATGCATCAGTACAGCCGATTATCCACAATATCAGCAGTACTGGCAACAATATAATATGACTACATTGAAGGACTATCTAATTTTTACAAATGAGCAGGATACCGTTCTTAGAAGCCTGTAGTGACATGCTGCAGCTGTAGATGATTTAAAATTGATACTTTTTAGAGCAGAAGCAACGTCCTTACCCGGAACCACAGAATAGTACTTTTTCAAAGCATTACCGACACTAAAATTTTCATTTTTTTAAGGAAAATTAGAAAAACGTTCACAAATGCTGAAACGAGTATGCGGCGATCTTTTTTGTTGGTTATGACTCGATTAGCAGCTATTGACCAAATATTTATCAGGAAAGTAGTATAGCCTGTCACTTGGCGTATAACGTTATAATATAGCCCATGTTATAAGATAGGTGGAACTAGTTTCGGGAACTTTTTTCCTGTGTTATAGTATAGGCGGCCGTGGTAGGCAGTTGGAAAATGGGGGTAAAAACGTGCGCCCTGGCCCGGGGAGGGTGCGCCCTGCCCCATGTTATAATATAGGCGGGGGTTTGGGTTGCGCCCTGAGTGCGCCCTAGGTTGGGAATGGGGTAAATAAGCCTAAGGGGATCGTGTCATAAGCCTAAGAGGAGCAGTCCTTGGGTAGTTCAGGAACTCGAAGTTCGGGAACTATGTAAGCCTAAGGGGAGCCAGCTGCTCCCCACACGGTGCAAAAAAAGAAATAAATTTGCTTGGATCTACAGCGCCGTCTTTTTCATAAGTATGAGTCATGATTGTTCCTGAACTTTAAGTTCGGGAACTTTGTGAAAAGGTGTCCCAAAAGTGCCGCAAAGGCCTAGAAGTGGCGCATAAGCGCCGCCAATGCCCATAAGCGCCACCAAGGCCCAAAAAGGGTCTATAAGCGCCGCTATAAGCGCTACTGACTGTTCTGGGGCATTTTTGTAATTAGATCATAATGATGATTATTAGCAGCATGCAAATGAATGACTTTATTAGCAGTAGGTCCTTGAAAAAACAAAATATTGTTATAATATACTTTTATTTGGTAGTCGGGCACTAGAACTTTTTGTATTTTTTGAACAGCCTCAAGACCATATTTATCTTCATTGATCTTAATATTAGCCTTATGCATTAAATCTAAAGCTAGCTGTTTTTGCAGAGTGTGACGTGCCCTGTCACCTTTCCGAATAGATTCCCATTTTGGGCTACTGTCCAGCTTCGCTATTCCTGTTACAATAGCTCTGGGTAGCGATAAATTATCATTTGATGTAATTTTAATAAATGCTGCTCCATTTTTGCAGAACTCACTCACATCAAATTCCAGACCACAACCTATTTGTGGTCTTCTATCAACGAGTACTACCTTAAATTCCATGTCTTCGTTGAAGCAAAGCTCATTCTTCGATTGAGCCACATTTTCTATAATACTCAAAACCTTATCAGCATTAATATACTGGCGCTCAGTAAATGGAACTAATACGGGAGCATAAAGGCTTGGCTGTCTAATTTCAATGCCTACCATACTGTCGGAAGGGCAGCCATGTAACATCTTGTTAATAGCTTCCTCAAAAATCTGTTCAAAAATCTCAAAGAGATTAGGGCATTCATGAAGGTTCTTAAAATGCAACAAAAATGCCTTGGCAGTTGTCCTAAACCTATAAACAGAAATGCTCGGGAGTTTATGTATTTCAAAGTACTGATTCAGATCCATTTTTGAGTAAAATTATATGTATGTATATCCATATTTATAGACAAAAATCTATAAATACTAATATTTTGTTACTTAAAAAATAATAAAAATGGAGGAAATTCAGGAAATAAAAAAGCGTTCATTCGTGGACACGGAAAGGAAACCGTATGGGAGGTCAATAAAGCTGCCCATTGATATATGTGGTCGTAATATGGAGAAGCCCATGTACCCTTTGATGATTCAACTTTGTTATTTTTGCCAAAAAGCATCGTGTGAACGGGAATTTTTTGAAACTAACGGGGGTCTATGGTACATTAATATTCAGATGTGCCCTAGATGTGGTGAATATAATAGAGCAGCGCAGGAGGCTGGAACTAAAGTGCTCAAACGGTATGCATCAGAAGCAGCCGAAGAACTAAAAGCTAAAATTGCTCAAGAAAAAAGTCTATAAATATGAACCCACTAGCGTAATTTCAATAATCTCTTAGAAACATGGCTTCCCCCAGAGAGCTTACCTACCAGCAATTTATCCTTAAGCTTGTTGAAAAAGCCTGTAAACGGTTTGTGACGAATCGCGATGTTCATAGTATAGGTGCCTTTTTCTGGAGAATTGTTAATGATGAGTTTAAGGAGCAAAGAAAAGAGAAACTGAAATACCCCCACAGAATTCGATTTTTGAAATTTTTTTACGTTTTTCTGCAATTTTTTGTTGCTAATAGATGTTGCTCGATAATAAACGTTGAAAAACGGTGTTTTTTTCATACCACCATTTTAAGGCCATTTTTTTGATCTTTGAAATATTGCACCCCCTTCCTCAGAATTTTAGTCCCGCTCGCCTATGCATGCGACTATCTCCTGATCCTCTCTGTGAACGACATTCACTTTGTGACCAGACATTTCTGGGGGTTGGGAAACCATGAAGTAAAGGATAAAAAATATAAAATTTTGTAAAGAATATTGGGATTATCAATCAAGGTTTTGATTATAATTATCCCTTTTATTTCAATACTCAGCTATTAGATTTATCTTATTGCTTATACATAGATATGTTATGTGGACAGTATTAAATTTGCGTTTCATCTCTATTGCACTCATCGCATTTAACGTTCTTTATTCACTTTATGCTTTAAGCGTGTGCACACAACAGTCAACTTTTACTTTAGTTTTTATGCAGAGCGCAAAAGTTATTCCATACAATTACATTTCCAGATTATGCGCTTTGGTCAACTCGTACGCAAAATAATTCTTATCTCACTCAACGAAAAAAATGTAGCCCACTCACACTCGCATAGAAAGTATGTTTTTCTCAATGTAACTTTTCGGAAATATTCTTATCTACTTTTGTGTCTTGTTTTTATGACGTTAATTTTGTGCTCGCAAAATGACTCGTTGCTGCTAGCAAACTGCTCATGGAATTCTGAAGCTACTGTAGCTCTCTTAATTTTATAAGTTGCGTGCAAAATAAGCTCCTTAAGCGCCGCCTTTATTGATTGTAATTAATGCACAATTTCTCTTTGCTGATCTCTCTCTATTCCGCCTACCGCACGGGTAATAAAAGTTTTGCGCAGCTTCGAAAATCAGTCTCTCTCTGCTCGTTCGTGGTTCATTTGTCTCTCTCTTCATCTTGGGAATCTGGCCCTGCTCTCCTATTCTTCGTATTATGTTTGTTATGTACATTATTTACTTAGATATCCCATTAATAAAACTTACTACTCTCTAGTGTTGTGCCTGAATTTAATTACGAGAGACATTCATTCAGTTTAGATTTAGATTTAATTAATGCTATTGAGTATTGCAGGTGCCTTTCCTCAACTTATAAGTTTTGGGCGTGCAGTGACCCCCAGTTTTACAAGTGGCGACCGCGCCAGCTCTCCTATTATTTATCATCAACTCTCAAATTTTTATCACCGTCTCTTTTAATATTTATCGACGGATCGTTTTGTGAAAAAAAGATTTGTAATTCATACTCAGCTCACAAATAACTCATTATTATTATTTCTCAGAGACAGCAGACGACATTTCGAACGATTTAATATATTAGATAATATTAAAAATATTTTTGCACATCGTTTTGGATCGTAGAATTTTTCGCCAATCTGTGCGATAGTGTTGCAAACAACGGTAATTAGTCAGGAATTCGAAGCGATAGTCAATCATGCAAGTATAACTTCGCTGATTGAAGGTAAATTCATTCACATTCGTAGTAGAGCAGCTTCAATTACTGGCCCATCATTTGTAGACCCTCCGAAATTAAAAATGGATTAGCAAGCTATAGCTCTTCTTCAACAAACCGTAACTAGAGTTCAAGAATTATATGAAAATCGACCTATTTCTCTCGTTGCTTCTCCACCAATCTTACCTTTTTCAGGCGAAGAAGAAACAAATTGGTCTGAATATGACAAAAAATTTAGTAATCTTGCCATTTTGGCTGGGGCATCTCAGATAGAAAGGAAAATTGCTTTACTTTCAACTTATTCAAAAGGAGCAGCTCACGCATTTTTTTTTATTCAACTCAATGAAATCCTCCTGATACTTGGCAAGAAATTTCTAATGCTTTTAAAGAACGTTTTCCTGATAATTTGCATATTGATATTAAACGTGATCAAGTCCTATCCCGGTACCAACTCCCATCGGAAACTGTGCAGAAATATGCTGATGATATACGTATACTCACTCGTATCGCTCAACCAGGATGGACTGGGAATGAGGAAATCGATTTTATGAAAAGCCACTTTATCTCAAAACTTTTACCTAATCTTAGACTCTGGGTTCGTAATGCTTCGCCTAAAACATTCGAAGAAACTGTTTCAGAAGAGTAATAGTTTACCGGGTAGCCCTGGGATAGTGTGGTGAGGGATAGCCTATGCTTGAGCATAGGCGGGCGGGCCCAAACGTGCTCCCTGGGATGGGGTCAGGGAGCAATGATGTAGCATAGGCAGTGATGAAGTATAGACAGGCGTGTCCCTAAGCCTGAGGGGAGGAGGCGTGGACCTGCCCGAATGAGTTTCCCAGGAAACTATGATAATCGATTTTTTTGATGGATTTTGAGCCTAAGAGATGGTAGCACTCCGTGGGGAGTGTTGCCATGAGCCTAAGCGATTCAGTGGAGGCGATCTAAAGGGCGCCTAGGCCTACTAGTAGGGAGGGAGGTGGCATAAGGGAGCAGTTCCCGGGAAACTTTGATTATTGATTGATTTTATTGATTTTTCAGTAAATCAAGAACCAATCGCCGGATTTTGTTCAAATTTTCAGGAAATGATGTATATAGGCAAGGCATGCTATGTACACAATTTCAGCGCTCAGCCCACAGTATACCAGTTTACTTTACACTTTCTCGTACAGCACTATATTCCAAGAATCACTGGCCGGATCTTGTTCAAGTTTTCAGAGTATGTTAAGTATATGCTAGGTATGGTATGTAGAAAATTTTAGCGCGCAACCTACAATATACCAGTTTACTTTACACTTTCTCGAATAGCACTATATTCCAAGAATCACTAGCCGGATCTTGTTCAAATTTTCAGGATATGATGTATATAGGCAAGGCATGCTATGTACAGAATTTCAGCGCTCAGCCTACAGTATACTAATTTACTTTACGCTTTCTCGTATAACACTATATTCCAAGAACAACTTGCCGGATTTTGTTTAAATTTTCAGGATGTGATATATAAACCTTAGCTGTGTTATGTACAAAATTTTAGCGCACAGCCTACTGTATACTGATTTTTTATTTTCACTGTCTTTACAATGCTTGATTTTCTTAGCAGTACTTGTCTAATGATGCCATTAGGGGGTTATTTTTGCCCAAAAACAAGCAACCAGAATAGGCAAACATTGCTCAAATTTGATTATCATGCTATTTTGAGCTTCTCAAAGTTTATCAGAAAACACCTGAAAAAGGGCGATCTTTGCCTGCTGTTAAACTTGTGGGAATTTCTAAACCCTTAGCTAGGGTTTATTTTACAAACCTCCAAACAAAATTCATTAATGAACACGTAACTTCATCTATGTCATCAGTATTGATCTAAAAATTAGCAAAGTTTGGAATATTTTTCGAAAAGTTTGTAATATTTTTTGTAATGTTTGGAATATTTTTTGCAGAATTCGGAAAATTTTTTGTAAAGTTTGGAATAAATTTTACATGCTTGAGCATAGTACTTTTGTAAAGTTTGGAATATTTTTTGTAAAGTTTAAAATATTTTCTGTAAAGTTTAGAATGTTTTTTGTTAAGTTTGGAATATTTTTCGTAAAGTTTGGAATGTTTTTTGTAAAGTGTCAAATTTTATGTATCTAATCTGCATTTCTCAAGCATCGTTGACACTATTTTATATGCCCTGTGCAACTTATGCACCTGTTTTGCACCTGCAAGGATTGATTTTCCGCTTGTGGACAATATAAAGGTCACATTGCGAAATTTTTTAGACTAATCCTTTGAAACAGTTTTACTTCATACATGCATTTCCTTGTCGTCGTTCATAAAATTTGCAAAGATTAATGCGGACTTCTAAATTTGCCAAACCTGCAAACATATGAGTTTTCACCTTTGAATCATCACTTTTAGCATTTAATGCATTAACACGCCCGGAAAAGGGCGATCTATGCCTGCTGTTTAACTAGGGAAATTTTAAGTCCTGAGGCTAAGTCATACTTGCAAACCTTCACACATAAACGATTGATGAATACATAACTGACCACCAAAGCTGTTCAAGTTGCATACCTATGGAGGTGAAGTTAATGCTTATAAAGGTGACAAGCTAAAGTATAGCGTGAAGGCTGCGTATCTGCAAGAATAAACATGAAAAAGAGCAAATAATCCAAAAGTACTGAATTTTGTAAATATAATTTCCTAAAATTCAACAAATTTCATGCTGAGTTTAGAATTCGTCTGATTGAGAGATTTTAGGTATGCTTGATTCTTTACAATTTCTTATGTAAACACATGGTTTTATTGATTAAAATTAAAGAACAAGTGCTTGTGATTTTTGTCTTATTGGTATAATTGGAAATTGCTTTTTAAAATAGTATTACTTAAATACAGTAGAAGAATAAGTGCTACACGAGTTTTATTGTTGTTGTATTTGGTGGACATGGTACCATCGATCAAATGTTTAACGCGGGTTGCTACCTTTGCTGGTCTCCTCCATAATTCGATGATATTTGCTTGTAAAGGCCGTGATGGGTAGTTGAAGAGGTGGGGTGTATCTTCTGTCGTCGCCAGGCAGTTAGAGCAAAGATCAGACATTTGGCCAGTGTTGTCGAGTCGGCTGTGAGTCGATGCCAATATGTAGCTGTATCCGTTCCTGTTGTGCAAGTTTGGCTCGGAGCAATAAGGAGATTTGTTTCTTGTGTGGCGATGTTTGTTGGGCGACGTAATATGAAAGTATTTGGTTTGATGAAGCAGTGTCGGCTGGCAATCACTGCCTTATTGTGGAGATTGTTTTGACATTACACGAGTTTTAATCGTTTTTGTATATGGCTCTTGGAGAGTTATATTTTCTCAACATGCTAACAATATTTTTGATATAAGTGAACAAATTTGTATTTTTTGGAAATTTTTTGTAAAGTTTGGAGAATTTTTTGCAGAGTTTGGAATAAATTTTGTGTACTTAAGCATAGGACTTTTGCAGAGTTTGAAAAGTTTTTTTTTGCAAAGTTTGGAAATTTTTTTTGTAAAGTTTGGAAACTTTTTTGTAAAGTTTGGAAATTTTTTTGTAAAGTTTGGAACATTTTTTGTAAGGTTTGGAATATTTTTTTTGTGGTATTCGGAACAGAACTTGTAAAATTTAAAACAAAGCTTGTAGAAGTCATAAGAAAGTTTTATAAATGTTCAGATATCCGAATTCAGCCATAATTAAAGGGGTATATCTGCCCATATTGCATCCTTAAATCCTTGTTTTTATTGCCTAAGTTAATATAAAGTTTCAGAGATAAACATAATACATATACTGTTAGGCATCTGAATTGAAATTTGTATTCATGAGGCTGCGTTATCTGCCTTATTGGGAGGTAGCATAATTTAAAGCTAGTATTGCACTGTGCACTTGAAATTCTTTGCGGTTAAATGGATAACGAGCATGATAAAGCTAGCCTAAGCACACAAAACTATTCAAATTCCACACTTTATTGTGATAGCGTGTGCTGCAAGAGTTAGCTTACTTGCATTAAAACCTGCCACATTAAGTGAGAAATTTAGCAACATGACAAGCATCAGGCTGTATGCTTTTTAAGGCATCAAAAATAATATCATCTTAGTACAAGTTTATTTTTATGGCATAGTTTCCAATGTCCAAACTTCAGGAGAGGGATACGGTCTCATATTGGAGACCACTAATTTAGTGTTTTGCTATACAAAATCTCATAGTGCAGAAAACCGCAATTCTTTTTATCAGTTCTGTTTACTATTGTTATCATCTTTATTAGTCAAAAATATAAGAATTTTGTCACTAATATAGAATTTACTAGTTCACTTTAACTTCATTCTAGGAATTTTATGGGTAAAAAACAGAACTTATATACTACTTAGTGTGTAAGTTCGCTACAATCATACATAAATGTACTACTTGGCGTTAAATTTCGCTAAAATCGTCTAACAGTGTTTAACCCTGAGGAAGGGGGATTCCCCCCACCCCTATAGAGAGGTAGTTGCATAAAGTTCTTTAAACCTAATCAAAGTATTTAAATGCAAGTAGTTTGAAAGAGTATAAGATGGAGGAAACTTTTAATATGTTTTTTTGGGAGTTTGGGAACTAGCCCCTCATATTGAGCAGAACAGGATGAAAATCGAACAATTCCCAAAATTGCTTGAAATTGAGCGAATTGCGGGTCGCTGTAGGTTTTAGGCCAGTTTAGCATTTATATTAGTTTTTAGGCCATTTTGAATCAAAAAATCTCTTTGACTGGCCTTTCCAGATCGCCATGCTATGCGTCTATGCATCATTACGACGATTATATGTTTACACAGTTATTGCACATCATGAATATAATTATTATGTTGTTTTATACCTCACAATCTGTCTCAAAATATGTGATATAAAATTGTTGAGGATCTGACTAAGCTATTTAAAAATTGGTAAAAATTTGACATTCTTCTTTTTGAAATGCGATTTCTGCCATTATAAAGATATTAATTATACTGATAAAATTGAATAGCTATTAGGTAACAAACTAACTATGTAGCCAAATGAGTCAATGAGATGCATGTGTTTCTGAACAAGTTAAATCAAGAATGTCAATGAGTACATCCTAGTGAGTATATTGGAGACAAGACAGTATTTCGTTATTTGTTGCATGTTAGTCAGAACAGATAAGGTATGATATCTTTGGTAGCTTTCACCTGGCGCCCCCGCAACCCTGGCTAAAAGGCAGCCGAGCAAATCTCTACTTCCCTTGCTGATGTTTTGTTTCACTGGCCTACTTAAACGCCATTTTACATATATTCTGCAGATAAACGCTTGTCTACATTATTTTTTTGTGTGCCTATCAGTACCTGGCAATACAGTATGCAGCACACCTCTCTATAGAGGTGGGGGAATCCCACCCTTCCTCGGGGTTAAACACTGTTAGACGATTTCAACGAAATTTAGTGCTAAGTAGTACATGAGTTCTGTTTTTACCCATAAAATTCCTAGAATGAAGTCAAAATGAACTAATTAGTCTATATTAGTCACAAAATTCTTATATTTTTGACTAATAAAGATGATAAGAATAGTAAACAGAACTGATAAAAAAAAATTGTGGTTTTCTGCACTATGAGATTTTGTATAACCAAAACACTAAATTAGTGGTCTCAAATATAAGGACTGTATCCCTTTCGCTGAAGTTTGGACCTTGGGAAACTATGCCATCAAAATAAACTTGTACTAAGATGATATTTTTTACGATACTGACAGAAAGCATACAGCCTGATGCTTGTCATATTGCTAAATTTCACTTAATGTTGCAGGTTTTAATGCAAGTAAGCTAACTCTTGCACCACACGCTATCACAATAAAGTGTGGAATATGAATATTTTTGTGTGCTTAGGCTAGCTTTATCATGCTCGTTATCAATTAACACGCAAAATTTTAAGTGCACAGTGCAATAGTAGCTTTAAATCATGCTACACCTTCCCAATAAGGCAGATAACGCAGCTTCCTCATAAATACAAATTTCTATTCAGATGCCTAACAGTAAATGTATTATGCTGTCTCTGAAACTTGCCTTATTAACTTAGGCAATAAAAACAAGGATTTTTGGATGCAATATGGGCAGATATACCCCTTTGATTATGGCTGAATTGGATATCTGAACATTTATAAAACTTTCTTATGACTTTTACAAGCTTTGTTTTAAATTTTACAAGTTCTGTTCCGAATTCCACAAAAAAAATATTCCAAACCTACAAAAAATGTTCCAAACTATACAAAAAAATTTCCAAACTTTACAAAAAGGTTTCCAAACTTTACAAAAAAATTTCCAAACTTTACACAAAAATTTCCAAACTTTACAAAAAAATTTCCAAACTTTACAAAAAAATTTTCAAACTCTGCAAAAGTCCTATGCTTAAGTACACAAAATTAATTCCAAACTCTGCAAAAATTTTTCTAAAACTTTACAAAAAATATTCCAAACTTTCTCAAAAAATATTCCAAACTTTATAATTTTGATCAATACTGATGACATGGATGAAGTTACGTGTTCATTAATAAATTTTGTGGAGGTTTGTAAAATAAACCCTAGCTCAGGGTTAAAATTCCCACAAATTTAACAGCAGGCAAAGACTGCCCTTTTTTCAGGTGTTTTCCGATAAACTTTGAGAAGCTCAAAATAGCATGATAATCAAATTTGAGCAATGTTTTGCCTATACTGGTTGCTTACTTTTGGGGCAAAATAAATCCACCTAATGGCATCATTAGACAAGTACTGCTAAGAAAATCAAGTATTGTAAAGACAGTGTAAATAAAAATCAGTATACAGTAGGTTGTGCGCTAAAATTTTGTACATAACACAGCTAAGGTTTATATATCACATCCTGGAAAATTCAAACAAAATCCGGCTAGCTGTTTTTGGAATATAGTGTTATACGAGAAAGTGTAAAGTAAATTAGTATACTGTAGGTTGCGCTCTAAAATTTTCTACAGACCGTACCTAGCATATACTTAACATACTCTGAAAATTTGAGCCCGATCTGGCTAGTGATTCTTTGAATATAGCTTACGAGAAAGTATAAAAGTAAACTGATATACTATAGATTGCCCGCTAAAAATTCTGTACATAGCATTCCTCGCCTATATACATCATTTTCTGAAAATTTGAACAAAATCCGGCCATTGGTTCTTGAATTACTAAAAAATCAATAAAATCAATTAAAGTTTCCCAGGAACTGCTCCTTTATGCCACTAGTAGGCCTAGGCGCCCTTCAGACCACCTCCACAGAATAGCTTAGGCTTATGGGAACGCTCCCCAGGCTTGGGGCACCATCCCCCCTAGGCTTATGAGTACCTTTGCCCTAAAAAATCAATAACTTTTCAGCTTCCCCGGGAAGCACCTCATTTCATTGGACTGCTCTTCTTGTGCCACCTCCCATAAGCTTAGGACACGCCTGTCTATCCTTCATCATTGTCTATCCTTAACCATTGCTTCCTGAGAAAAAGCCAGAGAGCAGAGTCTGCCCATCCGCCTACGCTTAAGCATGGGGTATCTTATATAATTGCCTATCCTTAACCATTGCACCCTGGGAAAGCCAGGGTGCTAGTCTAGGCTCGCCCGCCAATCCTGCCACCACAGACATGTATCATTAGCCTATCCTTAACCATTGTGCAACCTTTCAGAGTTGCCTATCCTTAAGCATAGGGTATGTTATATCATGTGTTCCCAGGGAAACACGGTATACTACTCAGAAGCATTTAAACAAGAAATCAATCAAAATTATGATGCCAATTCATTTATTTTCCTCAAAAAATCTCGCAAAATGTATCTTCTTCATTAACTCAAAATTTTCAGCGAATGTCGTTGTCTTACCCTTCCTCTCAGCCCCAACAAATTAATAAAAATGATGCACCTCAATCATCCATTAAATTTGCGTATAATCAACCTCATTCTCACACAAATTATTTTAATCGTAGTAACTTGTCCTATTATTGTGGTAAACCTGGTCATTATATAGCTCAATGTAGATTGAGAGATTAGGTGAAAATCGCGAAATGGAAATGATAATATTTATCGTCAGGCACCCGAAATTTCTAAAATCTCTTTTGTAGAGAATTCTAGAAATTTTCAGAGTTCTTTCTAAACAATCTCACTACCCAAACTAATTTTCTACAACTTTGGTCAATCGAGAAATAGCAGAAGGCCATTCCAAAATATCCTTATGGGGAGAAATAAACCCTAACATAGTAATCCATCTGCTTATCAGGACGCTCGCCTGAATGCAAATGTGTGGTAGGAAGAATGCTAATGAACCCACAAGCGGAAGATGACGGGCAGGAACTTGAGAATAATAATATTCTATCCCCATGTCTTGACTCCCACTCTATCAATCCATATGTAATAATGGATGATCCTCATTTTGAGAATTTTTATTCTTAATGTAGTTGTTCCTTCCATGAGGACAAAGTATTTTGCCCGCCCCAGACGTAGTCAATTTAAGTGATATTATAATAAGTATGTGTGAGGTAGACAACCAAGATAGTGCAATTTTACAAGCGCGCAGTTATACCCCGTTTTCGAAAATTAACTTCAAGGCATGATGCGGCTTGTCTTACCTACTTACATCTGTGGGTTGATAAGGAGCAAAAAGACTTGGGCACCACATATTTAATTCAGTCCGAGTAATTTCCATTTTGGATATCCCTTTTTCTTTACTTTTGAATGCAGCTATGTTAGATAATAAATTTTATTTGTGTAATCAAGCTCAAGCAGGACACCCGATTTCTGTCCCGAGGTCTATTACATGTGTTTTAACAAATGATTTAAAGTCTCAATCGAAGTCTGCAAAAATAATGCTCACACTCCTAGAACAAATGCTATTTCTGTACCGAGTATAAAATGTTATCTCCTTATTAGAACTGTCTGCACTAATTACAGGTTTTAAAAAGGCATAACTGCAGATCTAAACCACGAAACAAGCTCCAGATCTTTCTGATTGCGTTAAAGCACAAAATAGAGAAAATACAAAAATCAAACTCTCAAGCAAGTCTCAAAAAATCTCCGAATGACGACAAATGTCTTGTCAGTTTCTTATAAATATTGTTGTTATGATTATTGTGAATCTGTGACAACCTCATTTTAGAAGATGGGTTAGCGTCAGTGGCGGATCTAGGATTTTCCTAAGGGGGGGGGGGGCGGTACCCCTAAATAGGGCGGAACCCTGACTTGGGCAGAAAAATTAGCTGTTTTGACCCGAAAATCGCTAAAAATCGCTCAAAAATGCTTAATTTTTGCACTATTTTGGGCCAATGGGGGAGGGCGGCCGCTCTCGGCCCCTAAACTGCCCCTGGTTAGCGTATTCTTTTGATGGAAAAACAATAATAACTGATTTAGGGAGATACTGGTGGATGTGCTGCTATGTTAGGCAGTTGCTCTCATCAAGCTTATCATATTTTATGGACCCTCTTCCTTTTCAAAAATTTTGTCCTTTTACTTGTTAAGGATCATATAACGCTAAGCTTATAAGGAAATTTATAACTATAGAAGCCATACAAGGAGCTTTCACGTTAGAAGGGCGTACTGATGGATGTAATCTCAATCACAATTATTTTGTTTCCAAGGTCCTATCATTCAGTTTGTTGAGTCTGAGCCTCAGATTAGTATTATAAATCTGACTCATTTTAAATACACTCACTGATGATATGGCTGATCGTATAAATACTAAACTCCAGTTTCTCTTTAATGAAATTTAACAGTTTGAAATACAACATTTTCGAGATATTTGGCTAGAATTATGTAGAAACACTGATTGATACCTCCAACTCATTTGGAAACTCTTACATATTGACCCTACCTTAGGTGCTCGTGCATTATTGAAACAAAGTAATATATCGGCTTCTTCGCAGGTCAAGCTTTACTAATTCGGGAATGTGAACCTCTTTCCTGAAATTATTTTTGGAACTATACTGTTAATCAAACATGTTACATACTCTTACCGATTAAAATAACCTCAACTCTAAGGTGTAACGTACCTGGTACATTAGATATAGTCGCTGATTCTCCACAGCAAGACTGTCATAAAGTTATGTCTGGAATTTATAAGCAAGGAGTAAAGTGGAGGACTGATAAAGAAATCACAGTTGTGAGTCATATTCCACTTAAGGTCGCCTGGCATGGTAAATGCAAACTCCTATACTTTTAATGCTCCTCCTTTAAGCCCTTCTCATTTGCAAATATTTCCTGCGGCTCTGGGTTTAATGAGTCACTATATTGCATGCACCCAAAATTTGGATAATCAAATGCAAAGATTTATAAATTATTCGTCTTCTCTCGCTTTAGATATCAGTAGTCTCACACTTTATAAAAGGAATAGGTAGCGCTCTTGGAGATATAATAAAAAGTTATGAAGGTTCTTTAGAACATTTTCTTGTTCAAGGAGTTAACACTTTCACTTCAAGTTTGAACTCACTCTTAAAAGGTCCAATTCAACTCATTACAAATATGATAGTTATAATTTTAATAGTCGCTGTGGTCGGATACTTTATTTTAATGTATTTTTCAAGAAAAATTTTTTTTCTATTTTTGTTGTAAGAAAATGACATCAATTCATATAAATCAACCATCTAACCTTGTTTTGAGGGAAAATCTGCATGATGAGCATATTGTATTGCAATCAATAGTGAGTCCTTCTTCAATGGAACAATCTCAAGCATTCAGTGTTCTTCAACTTATTACTACAGTTTCTGGCAACCACTTTTCACAGCACCTACTATAGAAAAGTCAAGTATTTCAAATAATATTACAAATAGACGAAAATTGTATCCACTTATCGCTACAAAAATAAAAAATCCTAACAATAAAATAAATTATCTTAATATTTTAGCTATGGTAGACACTGGTTCTGAGTCACTTTGATCACAATAGATAGTGTGAATAAACTCGGACTGAAGCTCGAACCATCTTATATATTAACTATTACTCAAGCATGCGGCACAAAATCGCCTGTTTCAGGTTCTGCTTGATAAATTTATCAGTTAGAAAATGAAATAGGTTATCCTTCTGAATTTTTAGGACACAAGTGATCGAAAAAATCTCCAGTCGATCTCATCTTAGGTAATGACTTTTAATGCGATATACTACATTAGACATTAATTGGAGAAAAGGCACAATTAAGCATTATAAGCGATTTCTCATATTTAGCTACTCATTTTTCACCTATCCGCGACCATAATCATACTTCGACATTCACCATTTTGAGCCAATTTAAGGAATTTTAGCAGTTTATCAAAGGTTTCCAATTTTTGCTAATTATTATTTTCCTGCCATTTTCAAGGTCGCAGATTACAAAAAATAAGTTATATTGCGTGGAAACCAAGATTTAAGAAAAAAAAATTTTTTCAATTTTTTGCCCAAATTTTCAAAAATTTTTTTAATCTCACTATTTTTAGCATTGTTTACATCCAGTTAAAGATTTCTACTTAAATACGATTCAAACAGCATTTTTGTATTATCTTAAAGTTCCAACCATTTGAAGATTCAAACAGTGGAATGCAGAATAACATGTACCCAACTTAGATCGACCTGAGCATCTATAAATCGACCTGAGCATCTATACATCGACCTAAGCATCTATACGTTGACCTAAGCATCTATAACTCGACCTAAGCAGACGAAAACACCTCAGATTAACTAAGCCTAAGCCTAAGCGTCATGTAAGCAGAAACTTGAATTTTCACATTATCTAGACAGAAAGAACATGCAAAAAATTATTTTTTCAAATTTAAAAATTTTAAAACAAAATTTTTTCCGTAAAATAAAAGTTATTTTTTCGTAATCAGCGACCTTGAAAATGTCAGATACATATGTTTTCAGCCCAAATTCGGAACATTTTTGGTAAACTGTTAAATACCTCACTTTAATGTAGCTATATCACGAGTAACTCTTCCTTCACCAATATTGGTCCGTTTTTCATCAAATTTTTTTCCGCGCTTTCTTTATGCATGTCCTCCTCATTTCAATCACTATCGTTCCTTTCCACGTACATCTGCAAGTTTTCCGTTCACACCATATAGTAAAGTTTAGCCCTGAATTTAGGGAGGCAATTTAGAACAATGCTGATTAGTTGAAAGGGGTATTGAGTTTTTAAGCGAAAAGTTTGTAAATGTAGCAGCTTATTAGCTTATCAACGGTGTAAGCCACCATGTTATTATCAAAACTCAGCATTTTTTAGGGTGTCTTTACTTGCTAGTTGTGAAGAAAATGAAATGCAGTATTATTTTCTTGCTCAAGGCATATTTTATATGCTCTGCTGGGTTGCGTGTTCTGCTAGGTATGGTGGTATTCATTGGAATAAATCGGGCGGCAGTGCAATATTAACGAAAATAACTAAAGGCCTGGGGACCCGTCTAAAGTCTATACAAGAATGTCAAAATGTCGTTTTTGCAGTAAACAATTGAATTTGAGATTTCTCAAGTTCGTGTCAACTCTTACTCTTTCTCTATCTTAGTATTATTAGGCGTAGGCCTTATTTAAATGCTCTTGTCTCCAAAAGATGCTTAGGTCAACACACTCTCGCCCAGGTTGGCATGAGTAGAGCAGCTCAGTTCTACTTATACGCTGATTTATAAAATTTTTCCTAAATTTTTATATGCCTAAATCAGAAACTCATTTTTTGAGTAATTGTTTCTATGTTTGTGATCAGCATGTCGATTTTATTCAAAAATTAAGGCAGGAACACTTCTTTTGGTTCTTCATCAATTTTAATTTTATGTAGACATGTTATTCAACTTTTTATTCCTTAGCAGATTTACTTTTCTGCATACATGTAACGGTTCGGCATTTTGGAGGTGGGGTGTCCGGGTATTATTAGGGGGAAGGGGTAAATGACTTCCGATTTCGGGTCAAAAAATGGCCAAAGAATACATAGAAGTGGCCAAGGAATGCAAATTTTTCCCAAAAATTTTGGGGTTGAAAATTTTCTGATTCTTGGGAGTCAAAAATGTTCTGGCTTTGGTAGGTCAAAAATTTTCTTGCTCTGGAGGATGGAGGAAAACCATCCTTCAGTGTGGGATCCTTTCCCCTTGCTTCTGTTACATTATGCTTTGCTGCTTACATCGATTTTCTCTAGGCTTTCTTAAGCTTCTACTTTCAATTATATACAAGTAGCTGTAATTAAATTTTCATTGCAAATGTAAAAGGCAAAGAAAATCTTATCATCCAATGTCTGACATCCTTCTACCCCGAAATCCGAGCTCTCTATGCTGGTGCTTATTTTCTGCTTCAGTTTTTTTGTGCTTTAAGCTGGCTGCTGGCTATTAATTGTGAATCTCGCGGATCCAAGTTAGGAGGTATATAAATTATCTTCAGGTTTTGGCCAAGATTTCAAAAACACGTCAAAATGGCTTGAAAATGCAAATATTTGTCAAAAATGTGGGCATTAATAAGAGTTTAGTCTTTCTGAGCCAAAAAATGTATTTCATAATTTTTTGTTCAGTCTAAGTTAGTATGTGGTAGTTTATAAACCCTTGCGTTTTTGAGGAGACCAACCTTAATTTGTTTCGTTTACACTTTGGACAACTGATATTCCGTGACTTACATAGATATATGTCTATCAGTGATGTATATTATTTTGTCAATATGTATTTGGAATTTCCACTGTGTAAACATTGACGTGTACTCTTAATTAAAAAGTCTTAGGAAGTTGTGCATGGCCTGCCACATTAATAAAAGTTGCACAAGCATAGTCGTCAAAATATGTTGTTTTCATTTTCCAGAATTTAAAATAAAGAATACCATCAGAAACTTCTAAAATACGTAGTGTTCGTGACACTTATTGCAAATTGCTTTTGAGAAAAACGTCAGAGAAAAACTTTTTGGGTCAACTCCAAAAACATAATTTTTCAAGATTTCTCATCTGGCTTATCCATGGCAAATCATAAAACGTGAAAAATTAATTCTCGAGTCTTCTAAATTTTGGGAAGGTGCCCAGCAGACATACAAAGCATTGGAATTTGGAGTGGGGGTGGAATTTTAAAACGCGTGGTCATACTCATATGGCAAAAAATCTTTTTTGGCTTTTTTGATGATGCTCTCTATTTCTAAAGTGTAAAAAAGATGAAAAAAGTTCAAAAATTGTAAAGAAGTTCGATGAACATATTGAACAAAATTCAGTCAAAAAATGAGTATAAGGCATTAAGCACCAAAAAATGACGGTTTTTAGTCAGAAGATCGCCAAAATCGCTCAAAACAGTACTTTGCTACAATTTTTTTGGAAAAATCGTAAATTCTTGGGGGTGAAAAATTTATCACATGTGGGCTTAGGAATTTGGGGGTATGCAACACACGTGGGCGTTGGTGGGGGGGGGCGTTGGAGGCATGCTCTCCAGAATTCTGAATACCCCCCCAGAAACAAAAATAAGCCCGCAGAATTCAATTTTTGACAATTTTATTTTGTCTTTTTGTGATTCCTTGATGCCAATGAATAGTGCTCGATGAGAAACGTGAAAAATGATGTTTTTCCGCTATAGTACTCATTTTTAGAACCATTCTTTGACCTTTAAAAAATCTTGCACTCCTCTGAATTTTGGTGCTGCCCACTTATGGTTTGCACCCCCCAGAAGGCCGGATTCCCCCCAAACCTAAATTCCGCCCCGCTCCCCTGAATATGGGCCGGCTTGGAAGTGTGTTTTGAGTGAGTCTTTTTGTCAATCTGAAGGTTTCTCAATTATGTATTGTTAGTAAGCAGAAAAAATTTATGATTTTGTTTCAGAAAATATTTGCTTACGCCTTTTTTCTTCATTTTCTAGGAAAAAGCATTGGCTACCCACTGATAGTCCGTGCAGGCTTGCTAGAACCTATCACCTGAGCACGGATTGAGTACAGTCAACTCAGAAAATGACCACGCTCAATGAAGTTTGCGTTTTATGGTTTGGCAACAACGATGCGACCCACGATGGCCGAACTGCCGTAATAGAGCGCTCAATGATCAAAACGCCTTTTGAAAATGGAAAATTGATACCAGGATCTATTATCATGACTAAACCATGGGATAAAAAATGCTATCAGGGAATTGTCATGCATTCTGAATTGGTTACACCAGTGGAAAGCACGCCTAAATATGGCAAGCAGCAGGTATGTTTGATTTTATGACTATTAATATCATTATTCTGGGCTTTAATCACTTACGGCAATTACTTCAAGCAGAAATATGTTTTATTTTATTAGAGGAGAATATTTATCTGTTGTTTCCGCTAAACAGACTAAGGTGATGGAGAGGTAAAATTTAGTGTGTGATATTAAGGTGAGATAAAATCTGTGCTTTGAGTTTGTTAATTGTATTTGGAGAAATAAATATGCATTATAGAATGGCTGCAAGATTAGGATTATGATTTTGACTAGTGGCTGGTGTCATTCTATAGTACCCGACTTATTGACCCCTCAGCAGTGGTACTGACCTCCCTAACTCATTGTCTATGTGTTTACTTTGTGCTTAACAGTGTAAAGGAAAGAAGATGGGTGTTTTGAGCCAGGCATGCACTGCATGGGAATTTAGGGGATGAAACCAAAAACTTCTGACTTTTTTGACTCAAAAAACGATGAGTATGTGCCAGAAGCACCATTCTAGCATTTCGAACAAGGTTTTTTCTTTTTTGAGAACGTTAAGTCCGTAAAAAATTTCGAAAAAGCGATAAAAATGAGCACATCAAACAAAATATAGTCCAAAAATGAATATAATCTAACTTTGACACTCTTGAACTAAAAGATTGCTAAAAGCGCGTAAATCAGAATATTTTCTACGAATTTTTTTGGAAAATTGCGAATTCTGGGTAGGAGTGAAAAATGTTTCAATTTAGTTAAGCTATCCTGTCAGATAAAAATGTTATAAAATGGAATGTCTTTAGGAAAATTTTATTATTTAGACTTTATCTTCAGTCAAAATTGCAGGCTAATTTTTATCAAAAGAACCAATTTTCTAGTTATTATAAGGCTAATGTTGACTCTTCCCCAAAATTAGCCGATTGGCGACTTCCCCACTCAAATCAAAATTCACTCGAGCTGAGCACAAGATTTTTGACGCACTTCCTTTATAGGCGAAAAGAAAAGCAAGTGAGGAAGCACGAGTAATTTCTCCGAGTTGTGGAAAAACAAATGTCAAAAAGACTATGCTGGGTCACCACGTTGATGCCTTGCAAAGCTCTGATTCTGATCAAAGCAGTAGCATGCCGCCATTAAGTGCTTCTCCGATTTTATTACAAGGTATGATGACTAGAGCTGCACACTTTGCAAATTTTACTACTCCGGGTACCCGGCTATTTCATTACCCGGCTAATCTCGGGTACCCGGCATACCCGGTAGGACCTTAGATAAAAGAGAATGCAGTGAACATCGTTTATTTACGGTTGACAGTGAGGTCTAGGGCAAAGTGATATTTAAGCAGTAAAATTATTGAAAAATTAATGCAAGATTAAATAGAATCACGGCTTTAATCTGAAGAATTCATATGCATTTAATGAAATTTAAGTCATTTTCATAATTCAAAGCAAAAAAATGTGAAGCAGGTTTTTTATCTTCATAGCGTCATTAAAACATTTGCAGCAGGAAAACACATTGACGAAAAGCAATTTCGAAATCAACCGGAAATGAAAATTTATTCAAAAACAAGTCTATGTCTATCTGGAGCTGACTGCAGAGACGTAGTCAGAATTTTGGTTCGGGGGGCATAAACGTTTTCATGTAGAACTTACGGCCTTTCTATTGACAAACAGTTCGGAATTCATAAGTGGCGCAAAGTGCCAAGAAATTTAGTCATTTTTTCCACCCTTAACAGTTTGTAGCTCTGTGAATACTAATAATCTGATAGAGCAGAAAATTATCAAATTTGTACAAAATAGTTTTGACAATTCAAGCTTCTAACAAGAAAACTGCGAATTACGAACTTTGACTGAAGATATTTTGAGTGATTCAGGCTTTTAAACGCAATGCTGGAGCTTTACAAAAAGAAAGAACAGTAACTGGCGGCGCTATGCGTTAGAAAATTTTGACGTTTTGCACATTAAACTCAATTTATACCGCTTAAATCATACAAAACAGACAAATTAATGCTGGCGCGAAACGCCGGAAATTTTTAGAAATTCCTAACCCCTTTACCTGGCTTGTTCTCCCTAAAATCTCGTTGCACATGTACACCGAGATTTTATGGCTAGCGGACGTCTGTGGTGGCGAGCGGGATCCGGTGCAGAGTCCTCGGAAAATTTTGCAAAACACATTTTAATGTTAAATAGTAATATTAAAATTTTTGCAAAATCGGCCAAATCTCGGTTCGGAAGCAAGCTCAAAAACACTTGAAATTGATGAACTCCTACATAGCAAAAACTGATCTGAAATGCGTTTTTCGACCTCTGCTGGGTACATAGCGCAGCAACGGGTCGCTCCCAATAAGATATAGAAAGATGTGTCCATGAAAATTTTATTCTTACCGCTTTCAGGCCCATTTGTGGCCTTCTAATTAACAAAATGCATTTCATAGAACAAGAAATGCGCAGAAACTAAGAAAATTTGGCCATTCCTTCCAATTAAAATAGGATTATGTGTCCTTGTAAAGAAAGATAAAGGAAACAAAGAATAGACAAACTGGTTCGCAATCATTTTCGCACTTTTACTATCATGCTCAACAAGCATGCACAGTTTCATTCAACGAACAAATATTGCATTAAATTACTAAAGTGATGTGGAGTGCTGGATTATTTTAGCTGATTCAAGCTGTTAAATTTGTTGGATCTATATAGGAATAAATAATAATGACTCGGCGCGGAAAATTTTGGAGTTTTTACCTTTTTGAACTTAGTTTTCCGGACATACATCATTGCAACAAAAAAATCAAAAATATTTCTGAAAAATTTCGGGGGCAGGTACCCCCAATGCCCCCTGGCTACGCCTATGACTGACTGCATTTGGAACATCGATAGGCTTTGAACCAGGTCTAACTAAAACAGTTGGCGCGCACGATGTGAATGAAAGTTGCAGTTTAAATTTATATAATGGCCACTGAAGTGAATGAATTATAAAAAAAGCGTCGCTAACTGATAATTTCTTGTTTAAATTTGTTCACAATGAAGAATAAGAAGAATTCGGCACAAATAAAATAATGTAACTAAAGAGCTGAATAATGGAATATGTCTAGACCGTATGCGCGATATATTGTGATAATGGGAAATATTAACAGACTCGCTTATTTAACATTTTACGGTTGATTATATCAAATCACATTTACATTGAGATTCAGTCGCACTTTAGAAGCAATATGTTTCTAGCTTTCTAATTCAATTCTTAGCACATATTGCATAACTGCAGTGCTAAATTTCCATTTTATATTAGGATTCGGGTACCCGGTATACTTAGTACCCGGTACCCGTAGGGTACCCGCGTGCAGCTCTAATGATGACCAGAAGTGTGCAGAAAGAAACTTTCAAGGGGGTGAAATTGCCGAATATTGTCAAAAATGTTACTAAAAATATAGTTCTGGGATACAGTATTATTTCTGATGCAAACATTTTAAAAATGTTTTTTTTTAAGTTTTTTTGTTGTCATTGAAGCGAATAAAATTTATTCTTCTTCTTAAAATTTTTCAAAATTGTTAGTTTTATATAAAAAGCATGGTCAATCTAAAATTCACCAACAAATCAGTGCAAAAACGGGCACAAGGTGCGCCGGGGCACACATTCCCATAGAGGGAATGAGGGGGTATTACCCCCTCCTAAGGGTCCGAGACTTGAATCACTGTCAGACGATTTTGAGCTATCAAACGTTTTCTGCAATGATTTATGGGTACAAAAGCAGCGCAGATGTTAAAAATTTTTCGGCGCTTCGCGCCGACTAGTACATTTCTGTTTTATTTACCCATAAAATACCTAGAATGAAGTTAAAATGATCTGAAAAGTCAAAATTTTCGATGAATTATCATATTTTTTACTTACAAGTGTGACGAAAGTAGTCAAAATGGGACAAAAAGCTAATTAAAAATGCAGTTTTTCACATTAAAACATGCTATATAGGATGTTTTAAGCGTTTTGCATATTCGACCTGCAAAAAAGGCTAGAAATCTAAATTAAGTGGTCTCAAATTTTGGGATTTCACCCCCTCTGAACTTTCGACCTTGGGAAACTATGCGCCGGGGGATATCTGATGCGCAAAAAAGTTTAAAATTTTCGCCATGTAATTAGATCAAACTGTTTAAATATTGAGAAATCATTTTAGGAACCACAAAATCATTGTTTTGTACAAAAATTAAAATTATGTAAGTAAAAATGTGGCTGCTCAAGCGCCAAAAAAAGTTAGTAAATGTCATTAATGATTATACCATTTGAAAAGTCATGATAAAAGTGACTAAAATGATTAAAAAATACACATCTTTTCTTTATGACGCCCACTATTTTTTGATGATGGGGCGGCTGCATTTCTACCCCCGCCCTCTTGTATCAACTTAATCTGGACAATCTTGGATTATCACTAGTGCGAACATATTTTCATACATAAAAATTAAATACAAAAATAATATGTATATGTTCAGAAAATGAAGCTGCTGTGGATAATGGGCTGGATGAGACTGATATTGAACCTTTGGAGCAAATACCAATCGTAGAGCAGTATGGGTCACCAGAACGAAAAAAGAAAACCACAGCAGACTGCATGCCAAGTATATTTCCTCATTTATTTCGTTTAATTTAAATTGTACACGGGCAGGCTCAGGTTTTTCAGGATCAAATGACTTCCCTGGAACCTGCAGCGTTTACAATGACCATAGATGCAAAGCTTGATTGATTTGGGGCGGGGGTGGTGGAAAAATGAGCTTTTTTGGACCAAAATGATGTGGAAGCTGATTTAAGTGATAAAATAGCGTTATATGTAACTATGTTTTTCCGAAATTTCTGGTCAATTTCAAGCACTTTTGAAGAAATTGCTCCATTTTCATCCATTTTTCGACCCACCCCCTGTTACATGTCTGGAATGGCTTTCTAATTTGTCATGGCGAGAAATTCCTAAAATGTCTAAAAATCGCCATTTTATGCCCGACATTGCAGGCAGGGTGCGGGGTTGAAAAATCTATTGATTATTTTTACACTTTTCGAAGATGGGATACATTCAGACATGCACAGCATAGGAATTCTGGGGGGTGTCAAAGTGCCCTTTTTGGGCAATAAAAATGGTTGGTACGCGTTAAAAACATCGTTTTTATGGCGTTTCTGACGATGCTCTATCTTTCTAGAGCATAAAAACATAGAAAAATTTCAAAATGGTGGAATGAATTGAACAAAATATAGTCAAAAACATGAGTATACGGCGCAACATTAGACTTTTTAAGCAAACAGGCAGCTAAAAACCTTAAAAAACGCGTTTTCTACAAAGTCTTAGCAAAATTTTTGGGAACTTCCGAAAAATTGGGAATGCTGGGGACGAAAAGGTTTCTGTGGGGGGGGGGAAAGGTTGGAAAATTTTTATGGGGGTGGGGTACCCCACAGACCCCAAAGATCATGTGTGGATACAGTCGACTTTGTGTGGCGCTTCCAATCCCTGTTGTTGTCTTGTTTCCTCTTCCTTATGTCGCATCTTATTCTTTCTTACAGAGTTGCCCGAACGCAGAATTGACAACAGCTGTTCACCTGCTGGAGTAGTGGTTAATCAGGAAACGATAAGAAAATCGCCCTGTGTGGAAACGCGAAGTAAATATTGTTTGTAATTTCCTTATTGCGCTTTGTTGAGTTTTTACCACGAATCAGTGCTTTTTTTACAAGTCCGTTTGTACATGTACAAAGAAGGTCCCCAGAAGTCCTTGTACATTTTGTAGGATAGTATAAAATGGTATGATATCGCTTTCTGTATGATGAAACAGGGTTTATCGACTTTTGGTACATAGTTAGTGTAGTTTAGCCGAATTATGGATTTCTAACAATAAAAAAATGTAAAAATTTATCAAGACAGCGCGAAACGCCAAAAAGTTTGACAGTTTTGTGTTAAGATGCAAATTAAGCTAGTATAAAGACATTTTAAATCACTCTAAATTTGTTGGAAATTTTAGACCTTATTACAGCATTTGTCTTACCAACATTTGTTTACGTGTACAAAGACGGCTCCAAAAAGTCTTTGTAAATCGGGAAAAAACAACAAAACCCGTGCTGCTGCTAAAGTATGTAAATTCAGTGAGACTTGTGAAAGTAGAAGATTTCAGGCTTGCACTAGTCTCAAAAATTCTCATCACAAAAATATACGAAATACACTTTTTATGGAGTTGTAGTCAGCTGCAATTCTAAACTGTCATCTGGAATCTGGCCATAAAAATCAAAAACCCCTCACTGACCAAAAAACGCAAATTTTTCCAAAAATGGGGAGGGGGTCAAAAATTTCCCGGCTTCAGGGAGGATGGGGGGACGACCATACATGGGCAGCGACCAAATTCTGGGGGGTCCGATGGGGCCGAATTGCCAAAAGTAGCGTCAAAAATTCCTGGGGTCGATCGATTTTTGGGGGTTCCGCCGGATTCTGGGGGTCCAAGCCCAGACCCTTCAGACTTCCCACGCCTATGTGTGGGGACGACTAGCTTTGGGTGGGGGAATACCCCATCCCCATGTTATATATGTATGATTTTGATAGTTTGGGCAATTTTTTGTGTAAACAACTCACCCCTTGTCCTATGAGCATTTGCGGCCCATAGGTTAACGTTGGGGAGACTGTCAGAATGTAAAGCCAGATTTAAAATTTTATAATTTTTTTCCTTTTTTGCAATATTTTGATGCCAATGGGTAGAGCTGATTGCTGAATGAGGAATACCGAAAAACGATGTTTTTATCTCTTCCATCAATTATTCGACACGTTTTTGTTTCAAAAATTTTTGTGCAGCAACACCATATGTACATGCACAGCATGGAAATCCTGGGAGGAGGGTGGAATTTTAAAGTGCTTTTTTGGGCCCAAAACCGGTAGGTACGCGTCAAAAACATAGTTTTTCGGCGTTTCTGACAATGTTCTACCTTTCTAGAGCATAAAACCCTAGAAAATCCGATAAAAAATGAAAAAAGTCGAATAAATTGAACAATTATGGAAAATTTGACACTTTTGAGCAAATAGACAGCTTAGAAACGCTTGAAAAGGCATTTTTTCTGCCAATTTTTAGGTAAGTTTTGGGAAATTTTGAAAAATCGCTAATTCTGGAGAGGGTGAAAAACTTTTTGCCGGGGCGAAAATTTTTTCTGGGTGGAGGTGAAAATCCCCCTAAACCCCCTCAACATCATGTATGACCAACACCCCACCAGAATTTAGGCACTGGTGTTATATTGTTGTTGAGTCCATACATGCACAGTATGGGAATTATGGGGGGTGTGAAAACCTAAAGTGCCTTTTTTGGGCCCAAAAATGGCCGGTACGCGTTAAAAACATCGTTTTTTGGC